>JALPQI010005953.1:0-63163 GCA_025490895.1 Thaumatotibia leucotreta | reverse complement strand
ATTCCTTAATAAATAAAATAAAAAAATAAAATAAAATATATGTTTGTAGTATTTTCTAAGAAAACTTACACTTGCTTGACCCGTTATTTGCCCGAGTTTCACATCAAAATGAAAATAATGCATAAATATATGTTATGTGTTTTAATCAACAGCCCTTAATTGACCAATACCTAGCTGCGACAATATTATTAGGGTTTGCAATTCGAATATTCGAATATTCGTTTATTCGAATTATTCGCCTCTTATAATATTCGAATATGACAGCAGTTATTATTCGAATAAAACGAATATTTCGAATAGTGAAAGTTTGTGTGAAAATAATAAATTTTTTGCGAAGAATTATAATAAAATTCCAAAATTAACATTAACATCTATGTAAAAATGTATTTTAATGATTAAACAACGTTTAAATCAATTAAGTTAATTTTAAATATAAATAACTTAGTGGCGATGTGGGGGCTAAGGACGCGCTGGCACGGCTTATGAGTGCAGCCGCGGGGGTCGATTTGGCCAGACTAAAGTTGGTGTCGTGTGTCGCTGTCGAAGCGGGTACGTGGTTGCAGGCTTGTCTGCCCCTCATCTGGGAACACTCCTGGACAACGACTAATTGCGGGTGGCAGTTGCTCTCCGCCTGGGATTGGGCTGCGATGTTTGGTTACCTCATAAACGCATCTGTGGCTCCATAGTGGAGGCAAATGGCCATCACGCGTTGAGTTGTAGTCGTTGTTCGGGAAGGTTTCCATGTCACCACGCCTTAAATGACATCGTACGAAGGGCTTTGGTATCGGCCAACATTCCTTGTGCCCTGGAGCCTCCGGGCCTTTTGTCGTTCCGACGGCAAAAGGCGCGACGGATTAACTTTGGTGCCGTGGCAGAAAGGCAAGTGCTTACTCTGGGATGCCACGTGCGTCAGCACTTTAGCCGCCTCGCATCTCAGTCGAGCAGTGCGAACAGCTGGTGCTGCTGCGGATTTTGCTGCCACTAAAAAACGGGACAAGTATGCGGCCTTGTGTAACAGTTATTATTTTGTTCCCATCGCAGTGGGGAGACTACTGGGTGCTGGGGGTCTGAGGCTATTGCCTTTATAAGGGAAGTTGGACGTCGGATTAGTCAGAGGACAGCTGACACCCGCGCGGGTTCGTACCTGGTGCAAAGGTTGTCCATCGTCGTGCAGCATGGTCACGCGGCCGGCCAGTGTGATGGGTACCTTTGCACCAGGGACGACTCATCATCAGCCTTTGATAGTCTACTGCTGGGTGTAAGCCTCTCCTATTAAGCGTATAAACGCATTAGGAGGTAAATGCCCATAATCGCCACGCTGGGCAAGCGGATTGGCGATCGCAGTAATGTGTCCACTATGATGACGCTGCTGCCCGCTAGGTGCTGTATGCTAGGTTACCTAATAGACTTTGATAAGTGTAATTTAATTCTATAATAATATTAATGATATAGTGGCAATCTTTGGGGGAGGCCTATGTTCAGCAGTGTACGTCTTTCGGCTGATGTGATGATGATGATGATGATTAATGATAAATAAATACATTCCGCCATATAAATGTATGTATAAGTAGCACAACTGACGATTCGAAAGTGCTTGTTGCTAAGCCTACTCGATCAATTATATTTGACTTTGACTTGACTGAGTAACAACCCCAGTACTTCAATGAATTTCGATCGCAGTTTACGATGTATGATTGCTAATGTATCATTCAAATAAAACCAAATTAACTCACTATTAAACGGGACAGTTTTTGTTCTCTTACCCCTTGAATAAGATTTAACTTACTCCCCGAGACAATTAAGCAGCTTTTTAATGAATAAAATTGTCAAAAATTTAGTTTTTTTTTTACTTTTACGCTATAACAATCGTATTCAACTTAATTTTGAATTTAATTTGAATAAAATTTTAGTCTGAAAATCCTTTTGTTTTGGTAATGATTCATCATCCCGAATTATATCCAAAAATTTAGTATTTTTATCATAACGAATTATTTTTGGCACACAGTTTTTTATACATACTAATGATTGAGTGTATCAATGCGTGATCAAGCGATAAAAATATGAGATACAATTTTAAAATCCCTAACACTGAATCTAAGCCAGCTAAAAAGCTACAGACCATACTTGCCTCTTAGGCACAGTTAAAGACAAAATAAGGTGTACACAAAAATGTTCAAAAATATGTCACAGTGCACTCTAACTCTGTGTAATAAGAACGTCGTAACATATTTATGAGCGGATTCTTTCGATACTTATTTTTGCACTTGACTGTACCATAGAAGTCTGTCTGTTGTATCGAGAGATTCGAGAGGTTATAATGCTTTCATTTTACGTCATATAGTTTACAATTACATCCCTTTAAAACATTCATTAACAATTTTTCCATAATATTCGTTTTCTTCGAAAAATTCGAATACTGGAAATCGAAGTATTCGTATTATTCAAATAATAAAATTGGACGAATATTGCAAACCCTAAATATTATAGTATTTGCAAGAAATCTGCAGCGCACAAGGGTGTGAATAATGGCACAGTTTTCACGCTGAGCCGGAACCGGCAGCGGCGGGAATGCTGCGCGGCGCGTGCGCCGGTGTCGGGTGCAAACAGGTCGCAGTCGCGGTGATGCAACGTGCGGTGTGTGTGTGTGTCGCGAAACCTGAGAGCGGCCGAACCCGTCCTTTTGTCAGGAGTTGGTCAGCGGAGCGCCGGTGCCTACTTACGACTCAATTCGCTCAATCAAACTAAGCGGCGATTTACATTAGTATAACAGTTTATACTTGTTAAAGTATATGTCGTGCATATTGTACTGCTTGTCCTGTCCTATTGGAAAAATGCATAGAAAACAACCTTTCAAATATTTGTGACAAATACTCAAAGAGAAGTCCTCACT
Organism: Thaumatotibia leucotreta; assembly: GCA_025490895.1. Taxonomy (NCBI): domain Eukaryota; kingdom Metazoa; phylum Arthropoda; class Insecta; order Lepidoptera; family Tortricidae; genus Thaumatotibia; species Thaumatotibia leucotreta. The sequence continues at coordinate 60,273 of JALPQI010005953.1, read as the reverse complement.
GGCATTCGACCCAGGATCTCCAGCTTCGCAGGCACGGTCACTTGCATTGCTACGGATGCGATCAACATTATTTCACAGCTCATCAATTCTCATTACCGAATGTTATTTATCCCCTGCTAGCAGGGAAGAAAAACGGGTGTTTTTGAATGTGGTATGAAAATAATATGGCCATTTTCTCATTTGGTTACCTATTCATTGGTGCATGATACCAGTTCTTGCAATATGGAATCGTTTATTATGAATGCAGTTCAAGAGATAAAAATATTTTTCTCCAGCACATCTTGGAAGCATCCCTCTTTTCCTTTAAACTCCAAGTTTCAGCACCATTCTTGAAACTGGATAAGACTTCACACCAATTAACGTATTTTGACAGCAAACGAAATTTCCACGGTTTCTAGTCTAGAAAGTATTGTTAGTATAATCACATTACAAATTGATCAACTCACCTTTGATGGTCCTCTGTATGAGATGCGTGAGGCTGCGGCGCAGCGCGCTGGTGCGCGTGCGCCTTGTCTTGCGCACGCCTCCCCCGCGCCGCCGCCCGCGCTCCCCCCGCCCCGGCGTCGCCCGCCGGCGCGCCGTCTCCACCGGAGCTAGAGGCTTCACATCTGGAACCTCTTGCTCCGTCTCACTAATAGGTAACTCTATAGGAGGGAGCGAGAAGCGCTCAGGCTGAACCACACGCAGCGGCCACGCATCCCGCGGGACCGGCGCACGCGGCGCTGGCAACCGCAGCGGCGGCAACAACGCGTGATAAGGAACTATACGACGAGGAAACTCATGCGAGCTCGCGCTTGAAGGGAACCAGTCGTTCGAGAAGACAGATGAAGTCTCGCGACGCTCGCTAGAGACGTAGGAAGGTGACGCCGGCGTCCAGAGAGAGTCCCACGCGGGCGCCATGTTCGGAGAGTGTGGGGGGTAGGGGGAGTAGGGGGGGTAGGGGCGGTAGTTGGGGGGGCAGGGTGCGGCGCGGGGGGGCTCGGCCGCCACCACGCCCAGCGGCTGCGAGAAGTAGAACAGGCACAGCGGGCGGCCCTGCGGACAAACAAACAACAATACATCTCCATAAATGCCTGACCCCTGGACACGACATTGGTCTAAGGCGACCGGCGGCGTGAAATGTAAGTTGGAGTGAAATGGTGGTGTCGGAACTCCCTCTGGCCCGTATGGTTTTCCGCCCCGCTAGTCGCCAAATAAAAAATGAACAAAAGACTAATCGGACCGGATCTAAGCGGTCCCATAGCCTAAGAACGCCCGTATAACTTCAAGCGTGTTTACATGCGCATTGCCGATTCTAAAATGTGCCCTTGGTTGTCCTGTGATTTAGGTATCTAGTCATGAAACTACTTAGGTATATTTTAGATCAAAACCCATTAACAAGAAATAAAAGTATGAAAACGTATAAACTCGCGTATATCCGCTTATCCGTGTTTATCCACGCAAGTTTACCCGTTTTCATAGTTTTATTTCATGTGCAATCCTCGCGGTAACCGAAGAAAATATTGTACTATTAACCCACCTAACGAAGACCAAAAGTTGCCGATCGGGGGGAATAACTCGTGTATAAGCGAATTTTGGCATAGTTGTAGGAATGGTGTTTTAAACCACATACTAAAAGTACTGGTGGTTAGGGGTGGAGCTAACGGGGGGAGGGGGGTGTAAAGGTCCTTATTTTTAATTTTTCGTAAATATCTCGTAAACCGTGGCTTATAGCAAAAAACGGTCTGGTACATAAGTAATCTACATAAAATTCTCTACAAAAAAGTATATGCATGTTTCCTCTGGGATCAATATGTCATGAGATAAGAAAGCAAGAAGATGGACACAATAGAAATAAACACATTTGTTTAAGTAGGTATGGCACATACAGAATGCTCGCGAGCATTCCAAAAGATTTGAATGCTCAATTCCTGACCATATTTAGAGTCTTTAATGTTATATAAAATTTCCTGGATTCGGCTTGGTTTCAGAGATAATCAACCTTTTTTTTTAAATAAGTTTTTCGACGTACCTCATCATAAAACTTCTTTTTGATTACAATGCTACCACAATGTGTTTTGATATTACCACACCTTTTGCCTGGCAATCAAAAAATGGGAATAAACTTGACGAAATAACCAGTCCCTAAAAAAAATATTAAAATAAATAATTTTAACAAATTGTTGTTATGATAAAAAGTACTGGAAATGTTAAAAATTATACAAGTCTAAAAAAAAAGAAAAAAAAATTTTTTTTGGTGGTATTTGACATTAGGTCTCTTAATAATTTTTATTTATTTTGATGTCTAGAATGCATAGCTAAAATCTTTTGACGATAATAATGAGAATATTTTAGGTTTAGAAGATAATTAGGAATTTTATTTTTACAAATAAGCATACAGGGCGCGCCCGGGCGCGAGCATTCGATTAATTATTTATGTGGCTGGCGCATAATAAGAGGCATTAAACATGAGTGTGGTTTTATGAAACGAGCCGTAGGCGAGTTTCATAATAAGATCACACGAGTGTTTAATGCCTAATTATGCCCCCCCCTCTTCTTTCATCTACATATACACACACATACACACACACACACATACACGACACACATCGTCCATTAAATACAAAAGCGACACAAGTCAAAAATTTACTTTTTACAGGGGAGCTGTTTAAAGATTTTGTATTCGTTTTTTGTTCACCATTTTTTTTCACAGCATTAATATTATATGTGTTATATATCAATTTGTAGGCATTTTAACCCTCTTTTGATGTGTTTGGTTATTAGAAAGTAATATGTGCTGTGCAAGCTTTTATGAGCGTATACGTCCGTTTTGCATAAAAAAATAACATTAACTCTGATATTTTTTTTCCATCAAAGGCCACAAATACAAAAAAATAAGCAGTTATTTCATTTAAATCATACATAAAATCATGTCTTAAACATAGAAATACTGTTTATTAACAAAACTGAACCAGACCAACCTTTTTCTTACTGTTTCTTTACTTACATATTGTCAGAACATGTTTATAGGTACCGTAAACCGGGGTTACTTTGATTAATTTTAACTTTGGTTACATATTTTGATGAATTTAACGGACGTACTAGTTTAAAATTCAGATATAATTATCGGTTTTCTTCAAGAACCAACCTGCTATATAAAAAAATGTGGTACCTTTAGTTAATAAATATAAAATAAAATTCAACGCGATCAAAGTTATATTGTTGAGAATGGAATTTACTTTGATACCACTTATTTTTACTATAAACCGCAAATAGCCCACCTAAAAGCTCGTAAATAATAAAAATCGGTTAAGTACATCTTTAGTTATTTGTTTTTTCTATGTGTATTGTATTTGTGGAGTGGTTACTATGATCCCATACTAAATGATCCAAATTGATATCGACGCTGGAAAGGAGAAATTAGATAAGCGACACAGTGCGTACTTTACAGGAGAGGCAAAAAACCGCCGAGATTTTCGAAAAAAAAATCATTAAAATGAATTAGGAGGCCAAATCAAATAATTGAAGCATTATTTATGGACATAAATATGTTTTCTATGTGATGTTTTAATTATTTAACGTATTCAAGTGTTATTTAAGGATTTACTGTCGCTTAAGCAAAATGGTCGGAAAAATTGATTCAGGTAAAATTATCTAACCAACACGTTGTAAAAGAAATAAGGAAGGTAAAAAAGTCCACCCGAGACTTACATAACAAATTCATCATGTTAAAATTATCTAACTGCCGATGTGGCTTATTTTATATTCGGGTAAAAATATATAAATTGAAAAAAATAGCATAAATATATCAGTAAGAAATATCCACATACTTAAAATGAGAAATTATTTTAGACTTCATAGTCAGTCATTTCAATTACAAGAGTAACATTCCGTGACTAGTAAACGAATTTACTTACACGTGAAAAAAGAAAGACACTGTTTTAAGTATTTTTTTAACTTTATTCCAAAAAGTAGGTAAGTATGTGAGTAAGTAATAGTTATTGTTAAGTATTAAAAACAAATATATTTTGTTTTTCTATTTGAGATCATTTCTCTTTATTTTAACCCTTAAATGCATAGTGATACATCACTATGCATTTAAGGGTTGCATCATGCATCATGTATTTTCGACTCTATTGACAACATGTCAGAATTCAAATTAGAATAAATTTTTGTCAAGGTCATGCATTTAAGGGTTAAAACATGCAAAATCAACAAGGATAACTCGTTATTGAGCCAACAATAGTTAGTACCTACCTACAAACGAGGCACTTGACAAAAATTGACAGGACAACCCCTCTGCCAAATGTTTCTACATAACGTGACAAAGAATAAAATAGCAGACATTTATGTATGCAAATTGTTGCTAACTTTTTTACTGACATTTCATTCATGCAAGTTAGGATAAGTGACAGTAGTACGAGTATTCTAATGTAAATTCAGGTAAAAAGGGATACCTAAGCGACCTATGGTTCATAAATAAATGTAGGGGTAAAAATGGATAAACGCCAATAGTTCAGATATCATAGTTAAGTAATATTGTCTAACCGTCTTTAATTTTAAATTAAGATAAAGGTAAAATTGTCCAAACGACATGAGAACATATCATACAGTCAGGTAGAAATAGCTAACCCACAAGTGATGATTAGTTGTTACACAGCAAAAATATCCAAGTAAAATTTAACCTGTCATGACAAATAGGTAAAATGATCCAAGATTCATTATGTTGAATTATATTTTATCTAATCTCCATTTTCTTAAAAGTTGTCAAAAACCAAGTCGTTTAGTAGTAAAAAATGATCGAAAGTTCTCTAAATCACCGATGGGATAAGCGACACAAAATTTGTCAGATGGATACGAAACCTAGCTCATTCGACGCGGAAAAATTTGCCGATTCTAACGGTGTGTATAACTCAATATCTTCAAAAATGTCGCTTATCCAATTTCTCCTTTCCAGCGTCGATATGTTTTGACGGTTTACTAGTTTTTTCATGAGAATTCATGCAAAAGTATATCTTTCAATATGTAATTGCAGAGATAATAAGTCTTTCCTAAAAATCTACTTATTGTTAGTAATAATGTAACATTTTTTTTCTAGGCGACATGACAGTTTAGCGCTAGTACTTGACTTGGGTACTATGTAGTGAAGCAATAGGCATGCTGACTGTCAAGTCAAATCAACATATTTTTTCGATTTTTGAAAGATTGAAGAAAGGAAAGACAGTCTATATTTTAGTAATAATTTATTCGTGTATGATGCCGTGCATAATGTCTAATAATTTATTTTAAATACAGTCATCATCCCTATGTTGGCATTGCCAAAAGTGAGGTACTAATATAAGTTTTCAGATTCGTTAAAACATACAACGGGGTTAGATCTATGTTTGTTTTACTTGTATACAAATAATATAATAGGAAAGTATGACAAATACTTAATAATCCGAATTTTATGCCATTAGTGTTTTTTCGTAGTCGCAATTATAGGTAAGTACACAAAATTCACAGTCATCTTCCACACAATCTCTAATATACTTTTAAGTAAAACGATCATAATACAAAGTACCACGTTTTACAATTACTGTTTTATAAGATGTATTGTATTTTTTAAGATTTCATGCAAAAGATACACAATTATTCAATCTGGTACATTTATGGAATTTAATATTATACTGAATTAAAAACGGTTGTAAATGCAACAATGTTTTTTGAAGCGTACTATGAAGTGTAAATTTTAGAATCCTAACTGCCAGATTCCGTATTGCGGCTCCTTTGTTTATAAAGAAATCTAAACCATACATATTTACTTTATTCAAAACAGCATCATGTATAAATATGGCTCCTGTGATTGATGTATTTGAATATATTTTTAATTAAAAAAGGATGCAAATCCTAATACGGCAGTTTTGATGAATGAAAAATCAAATTTAAGAGGATATTTTAAAATTAAAGCTGCCACATTCCGTTTCGCGACTCCTTTTTATATAAAGAAACATAATATTTACGTATTTATTTTATTCAAAACGGCCACATCTACAAATATGGCTCTTTTGCTTACATATTTTTTAACGTAATCACTTATTTTTTCGTTTCATGGCACTTTTTCACAAAAATGTCGTGCGTTTTGGTCGACGGTCGAGTCGCAACTGACAAAATGGCAGTTTAGCACTGAAGTTAGTCTCGAAAGAGTGATAGTGCAAAAAGGGCACCTGCATAATTTTGATACTTTCTAAGGTCAAATCGACAGGTGTCTTAGTGTCACGTAAAATATTAGTGCTTATAATGTCGTTTTTGCAATAAAATCATTTTTCACGGTTTCTGAGTTGTGTCGCTTTTGTATTTAATGGACGACATATACACACCTGTATACGAACAAAATTAGTAATTAGATTTTGTAATTAGATTCAATTAGATTATTTTGATGAGATCATAGTTAGTATTATTCAATTAAGTTAGTATTATTTTCATTAAACGCTAAGATTCTGCTTTTTTAAATTTCAAATTGCAAATGTCAATCGCTCTCGCAGATTTCGAAGATACAGGCTCAGCCTAGTTTGGAGTCTGATAGAACTGTATTATTATTATTTATAACTGGCATTGAAAATAAACGTTTATTATTATTATCTCTTTATTTCTCATGTCATCTCTTAGGCTAGGCTTTTTATAACAATATTTATAAAATTAAAATATAATACAACATACAAAAACAATACAAAACACATAAATACTTTATAAAAAACCTAACCTAGGGTGCCGCCGGCAACGGGGCGGGCCCAAGCTGCCGGTGGTTAGGGCTGCAGGGAGAGGAACCGCCGGACTATGCGCGCCGTGTCCAGGATTACCGCCTTCTGCATCTGACCCTTGACCCAACCACCTAGCGAGAGCCTCTTGAGGTGTTAATCGAGACTCTTCGCTATGAGACCGTTCGCAGAAACAACTATCGGTACAATGATCGCCGAATCAACCTCCCACATATCGGTTACCTCGTGAGCCAAGTCAAGGTACTTACTGGCTTTGTCCTTCTCGGCCTTCACGAGGTTCTCGTCATGGGGGATGGTGATGTCGATGAGCATTGCCCGGCGTTGGGATCGATCTATCAGCACGATATCAGGCTTATTGGCTACAATAGTCCTGTCCGTGATGATAGATCGATCCCAATAGAGCGTGGCACGACCATTTTCGAGAACTGCCGCAGGTGTGTACTTATAGTACGGCACTTCGAAACCCACAAGGCCGTATTGAAGAGCAAGCTGCTGGTGTATAATCCTGGCTACGAGGTTGTGTCTGTGCAAGTACTCGGTGTTAACAATCTGAGAACAACCGGAAATAATATGCCTGAGTGACTCACCGGGACGGCGGCATGCCCGACAAATGTCGACCGTACCGTCCTTCAGGATATATTTCCGGTAGTTATTCGTCATGATAACCTCGTCAGCAATTGCACAGGCAAAACCCTCGGTTTCTCCGAAGAGGTCCCCGAATCGTAGCCAGTTCACCGACGCGAGCAGATCTACGTCAGGTCCCGTGAGGGCCTTGTAGAACCGCCCGTGTAGCTCCTTGCTCTTCCATACCGCCTTGCGGTCCTCGGTGCTTAGTACCACAGGTCTGCGCCAGTTCTCTTTTGCCAAGGAGAGCGGCGTGAGGTTCCGGTCTACTGCCACCACATCACGATGCATCCCGCACTCATTTTTAAGAAAATAGTTTCTAAGATTGTACACCTCGCGGTTGTGGAGGTTTTTGGCATTTAGGAAGCCGCGGCCCCCACACCTCCGCGGGATGTACAATCTCATAACAGATGAGCGCGGGTGTAGCATTCGATGTGTGGTAAGCAGTGTACGGACCCTTCGATCCAGGGCGTCCAGCTCGGTCTGAGTCCACCTTAGTATGCCAAAGGAGTATGTGAGTATGGGTATTACCCAGGCGTTGAAGGCGCGCACTTTGTTGCCTCCTGACAAAAGACTGTTAAGTACTTTTGTGAGCCGGCTGAAAAAGCGCTCCTTCACCGCCTGTCTAATTCCCATATCTTCAATACCCAAAGACTGTGACATACCAAGGTATTTATAGGTTTCTGCTTCCGAGATAGATCTGAACGACATTGTCTCAGAAAGCTGTAAATTTGTTGAATTTACTACTTTCCCCCGCTGCCCATGCATAACCGCACACTTATCGACACCAAATTCCATATTGATGGCACTACTGAAAACTTCTGTGGTTCGCAGTAGTTCCAACAAGTCTTGGCTATTTGGCGCAAATAATTTGAGATCATCCATATACAGAAGGTGAGAAATGACTTCACCCTCTCTCCGAAGCCGGCAACCTAGTCCTGAATCATTCAGCAGGGTGCTGAGGGGATTCAGAGCTAGGCAGAACCATAAGGGACTCAGACTGTCACCCTGGAATATTCCTCGCTCGATCCTTATAAAGTCCTGCGGGCCAGAGGGGCCATCCCCGCCTCCTGGTTGACGAAGGACTGTGGTCCACTGCCTCATACAAGCGCCGAGAAAGGATCTTAAAGTTGCATTAACTTTATACAGCTCCAAGACCCTTTCCAACCATGAGTGAGGCACCGAATCATAGGCCTTCTTGTAGTCAATCCAAGCGGCGGAGAGGGCCCCTTTGTTACGCCGGACTTGCTGGCAAATGGCCATGTCGATGAGGAGGAGCTCTTTAGTACCACGGGACCCAACCCTACATCCATTTTGAGCAGGAGCCAAAACATTGTTCGAAACAATGTGCGTGTTAATTTTTACTCTCAAAATGGATGTAAGGAGCTTGTACAGTGTGGGCAAGCACGTGATGGGTCGGTAGTTCTTCGCTTCCGTGGTACTACCGGACTTGTAGAGCAGGAAGGTTACACCAGTTGTTAAGGAAAGTGGCAGGGAACCGAGCTCGACTCGAGGGCTTGTTGGAATTGCGTTGCCAATCGTGAGTGCGAACATCGAAACCATTTTAGCCAGAAGTTGTGCAATCCATCCGGCCCAGGACTTTTCCAGTTCTGAGTCGTGCGGACAGCACAACTTACGTCTTCGGGGCTGATGGTAACTGCCCCCATAGGTTCGATGGTCTCGCATTCACGTTCGACAACGGTCATCCATTCACCCTCGGTGTGTCCGACGGGCGCTGACCAGATACTACGCCAGAAATCACTCATGACAGTAGCATCCGGCAACCGCGCGTCGGACACACGGTAGTCGGTTTCCTCCCACTTTCGGTAAACCTTCCTTTGGTCACTCTGGAAAAGGCGATTCTGCTGGAATCGGTTCACACGCTCTCTGTAGCGGCGAATACGGTTTGCCCATGCATAAACCTTCTGCTTCAGAAAGTCGATGCGCTCTGTGAGGTTGGCCATGTAGTCGCGGGGTGCAATACCATTATTATTATTATTATTATGTTTGTATCTCCTTGGGAATCACGGGCTTACAAATCCCGGTTTTTTGATAGGCTTGCGCGGGGATACAGATCCAACACGTAGAGGCCCTTTGGAGAAATTTGCTGTGTTGTACACCTGCTGGAACCCATTCACGGGCACATCAATAGATATCCGTAAACCGGTTCCAACAGGCGTATAGAGACTATTGAGAAGTAATGGAAAAGACTAATGGGCTATGGTGATGGAGGATGGATGGATCAGAAATGGAACTATAGAAAAGAGGTCCGGACACCTGCCATAACAATGATATCTCTTTGCTATCGAGGCAGGCGGTGACTCGCCGCCGACTAGATGGGCCCCCGTAAATGCCGTCACAAGAGACAGCCAGGGGCAACACCGGTGTAGGCGGCTCAGGAGTGTAGAGAGGTGTACACCGCTTTCTGCGCAGTGGCTTGACAGCCGCTGCACCAACCGCTTATTATTATTATTATTATGTACAGTCAAATACATAACTTTATCTACATCCATATCATTAGTTTAGAATGACAATTTACCTTTATTTTCATTGATATCCACTAAGTAATTACCTCTAAATCTAAAAATTCAAATCAGTTGAAATCACTCAATTTGAGTAAGGATATCCTACAATAAATATTTATTGAAAAAAAAACAACAAAAAGAAGTTGACTTCATAATGTTAAAATTAATATCATGACGACGATACTTTAATGTCAACATTATGATGCACTGTACTCTGCCTGTACTTTAATGTTAACATTATGATACAGCCACAGACACCGGTCTCTTAATATAGGTCATTACATTACCGTTTCTGAATACATAACAGGGAAATTATGATATTCCTGTAGATAAAAGATTTTAAGTATGCATTCCTGATATCAAAATAAACAAAAATGCTTATGAGACCTAATGTCAAATACCACCAAAATATTTTTTTTTTCTCTTTTATTTTAGACTTTTTGAATACTTTTTGACATTTCCAGTGCTTTTTATCGTAATAACAATTTGTAAAAATTATTTATTTTAATATTTTTTTAGGTACTGGTTATTTCGTCAAGTTTATTCCCATTTTTTGATTGCCAGGCAAAAGGTGTGGTAATATCAAAACACATTGTAATCAAAAAGAAGTTTTATGACGAGTAACGTCGAAAAACTTATTTCGAAAAAAAGGTTGGTTATCTCTGAAACCAAGCCTAATCCAGGAAATTTTATAATAACATTAAAGACTCTAAATATGGTCAGGAATTGAGCATTCAAATCTTTTGGAATGCTCGCGAGCATTCTGTATGTGCCATACCTACTTAAACAAATGTGTTTATTTCTTTAGTGTCCATCTTCTTGCTTTCTTATCTCATGACACATTGATCCCAGAGGAAGCATGCGTATGTCTTTTTTGTAGAGAATTTTATGTAGATTACTTACGTACTAGAACGTTTTTTGCTATAAGCCACGGTTTACGAGTTATTTACGAAAAATTAAAAATAAGGACCTTTACACCCCTCTCCCCCCGTTAGCTCCACCCCTAACCACCAGTACTTTTAGTATGTGGTTTAAAACACCATTCTCTACAACTATGCCAAAATTCGCTTATACACGAGTTTTTTCCTCTGAGTTTCCTTCGTTTGGTGTACTATATACCCATTAACAATTTGATGAAACTTAAAATTTCTGACATTAATTTCGTGATTCTAAATTGATTCAGATTTCACGTTCGTTGGATGGAACTGCAAATACTTATAATATAATTATAGGTATGTTTTCCATTATTTAGTTAGATTACTGAAAATGTTGGAAAGAATGGACAAGGTTGGAAATTGTGTCGATCAAAAATGATTATTTACCTAAGATACAAAAACTCGGCTCAGATTTAAGAAATTATTCGATTTCTCGTAGGCACCTATATCGTTTCTATATATCGCTCCTGTAACATTCCATACAACTTTATTTTTTACTATTTTAGATATGCCCGTAAAAAGATAACAAACTTGGTAATGATGAGGGGTATAGGTGTAGGTACAACAACAACGATAGATTTATTCGCAAAGTACAAACCTTCACATCATCAGTGGAGGTGGAGGCGTCAGATCTACCATTCATCCTGCCAATGTCAACGCCGTCTCAAATACCACTCGCACTCGCAGCGCCACCGCCCGCGGCCGCGGACATCGCAAACGCCTGTTATAATGTCATAGCAACACACACCGAGACCACTTTGCCACACTTCACACTTGGCGCGACAAAAACAGTCGAGTTCAATACACTGCTTAATCGTTCACAATCACACTTAAAGAAAGCTGAGTCAGTACCTACACGGAAAGCATTCTTAACAATAAGTTTGGTGAAGCGACCCGCGGCCCGCGAACTCGGCGTCGACTGTTGGCATCGCCTCACATCGGTCCCAACAGGGACTTCCGCTAAATATCGATAAGATTTCTTTGTTATGGAATGATTTTTTTGAAGCTTTTGCATTAAAACATTAACAATCCATTTTTTATATTGTAAATGTCCGCGAATAAGTAACGAAGTGAGACAGTTGAGGAAAATAGTCAAATCCGGAACGGAACTTGCATTTCTGCATTATTTGTCTATCAATATTATGATTGTGATTCGAAAATAGTTAAATCAAACTTAGCAGGCGTCATTGGGAAAGTGTTGTTTTGTTACAATACGAAATAAATAACTTGATATAAAATAAAACTTATAGAGCATTCTGTAAAGAAAAAACTTGGGACATTATTAAACGGTTTGAAACATCATTTAGACAACCTTTTAATAACCAACAATGTCAATGTGGCGCACTTCTTCTTTTCGAGCCGATCGCCTAGATTACATTGGACCAGAATCCAGCAACCTCAACGGCGTTCTGGTTTGTGACCATCAATTCCTCAGCAGAGTACGATAACGGCATGCAGGCCATGAGTGAGGCGCCGCTGTGTCGCACTGCGGCATTCGTGTCAAAGTTAAAAAGGTTATCATTATCACTGTGTCACGATTGGTGATTTTACTGGATAACTGAACTTGACTAAAATCAGAGTGTATTGTTTGTGTAAGTGGCAAGTGTCAGCAGAAGCATCGACAGCGGGCGCTGCACTAGCGGCGGTGCCAGGCACGGGCGGCGCGGCCGGCGGAGCGCTGACGATGGCGAGGTCTCCGCCGCACGCAACACCCGACAACTCCTTGCACACTCCTCCTCAGATATATCGGAGCTGCCAGCGTGCTCACAAATATCTGCACAAGCCTCTATCGTCCTGCTGCTAGAGTGCATGATACGATATTTTAAACACCGTGGCCGCTTTGATATCAAATGGCGACTGTAGCCCGCGCCCTCCATTCATATCGACTACAAACTTCGCTTAGAGATCCTGAATAGGTAAATAAACAAGTTAAAAACGCAACTTACCAAAAGACAACAAAACCGTGCAAGAATTCATAGAGTCAGAAAATTGCCTAGATGGTTTCAATAAGGTCACATTTTAGGTTTAGGTAACTGGGTTCAGCGAAAAATTAACAAGGAAGTAGTCGTAGAGATCCTATTACGAAGTCTAAATAGGACATTGCGTTTTGGTGGTTCCTAGAATGCAGCAGCAGTTCCCGAAAGTCATAAGTCCTGATGAGCCGGGAGCACGCAATAAAATTCGGGTCAGGTCAGGCGTGTTCCATCAGGCAAGCCGGACGCTAAACCAGGAAAACTTGGTCTCAATGATCCTAATAAACATTTGATAGGTGAGCTCTTTTGATATGGTTTACCTGTTAGTCTGTGCGTTGTCTTCGCGTGTCAGGTAAGCGATTGCAATGGCAGCAACACCACAGGTCGTAGCAGCGCGTGCTACGGGGACCCCGTCGATATCGAAGTTAGGATCTCTTCGGAAAACTATAATAAAGTTAACCCGGTGTACATACTGTATGACCTACTTGTCCAATCCTAGCATTTACTCATAGGTCTGTACATCTAGGTATGTATCACCTATCTATTTTTCGAAAATCTAAGAATGCTCATATGAAATAGTAGGCGTGTAAAGTAGTCATTAGATATATGCACGCCACGCACGGTGCTGCAAACTACATAATGTACTCTAGCCAAGCGCCATAACCACATAGGTACCTAATCAGTTATTTGTGAACAATATGGCTGCTCCAATATATATATCAGTTGTGTTACCATGACGTACTAATGCGATTCAGTTTAGGTCGAGAGAAAGGGACAAGGCTATACGAGTCGTATATCTCTGTCCCTTTCCAGTACGTTATGGTATCCCCCCAGATGGCAATATCTTGCTTTACGCAACTGCGCAAAGTACGAATTAATCTCTCGTATGGATTGTTCAACTGTTATGTTCGGTTTGGCTGCAAAAATTGGGATCTTCTAAATCTAATGAATGAATGTTTCCATTCATGAAGGTACGCAAAACCACTATCCACTGACATGCTTTGATTTTGTGATAGATTCTACTGACACGTAAAATAAGAGTGACAGCTAGTAGCCGCAGTTACTTTAGGGATTGGCTGGGGCCAGACCCATCAGGTACGCACTTTTGCACCAGTTACATTAATCCAGGGTTGTTAACTTGTTATCAATCGAAGGTAAACCCACGTTTAACTCACAGTTAGAATGCATGAGATGATCAGTCACACTGTCGGTAGGGCCGAGCGGAGGCGGAGGCGGAGGTACCTCTTCTCGTCCCACGTACTCTCGCTTTCTAAACTTCCGGACTACTACTATTTGTAGCTTGCATAACCGAAAATCTGCAGGTAGCGTATTCTTTTTACAGCAAAACTCACCATGTGAGAACCAGAACGAAATCACTCAATTATGTTTAAGGTTGAACAGGTTGGTATAAATACATTTTTAGTTTTTTCTACTGACAATCAAGCTTTTTAGATGTAAAAAAGCCAAAAATTGTTCCATATATATATATATATATATATATATATATATATACACGGTGGAATTTAATCGGTGAACAGGAACCCATTTTTCTAATTCAGTAATCGATGGCGGTCACGTTTATGTAGTAGGTACTTAAGTGGAACCTAGTTTTTTTTTAGCATAAATTTTTTTTATGTTGAAATTAAAATTTATTATCACCCTACTAATGGTTTAGTCTGAAAAGTTTAATACCTCTTTTCAAACTATCAGCCATAGAAACTTAAAACATAAATGAGCAATAACCACTCACATGATTTATTTTTTGCGATAGACTCTATTCCTATGTAAAATAAGAGCGATGCATGGCTGATAGTTTGAAAAGAGGTATTAAACTTTTCACACTAAACCATTAGTAGGGTGACAATAAATTTTAATTAAAGTTTAATTTCGACATAAAAATTTGTTATGCTAAAAAAAAAACTTGGTTCCACTTAAGTACTACATAAACGTGACCGCCATCGATTACTGAATTAGAAAAATGGGTTCCTGTTCACCGATTAAATTCCACCGTGTATAATGGAACACTTTTTTGCTTTAATATAATATATATATTTAATATATATATATATATAATATATATATATATATATATTAATATATATAAATATATACAGAGTGACCTTAGCCATTACACAAACCTTGAAGCCCCACATAGGTTTAATACGTCTAAAGTTTAAATTTTTAAACTAAAACAAAGATAATGAAATCAAAAAAAATGTGTCATTGTAGGTACTGGCCGTTCAATACTGAATAGGTTCGTAAATGATGATATTTGTCAAAGTTAGTATTTTATAAGCGCACTACATCAATAATGATTAAGAAGGTTTTATGCTATTCTATATGGACAGCATTGCCCTAGCTGCTGACACGTACAGGTTATTCCAAAGTAAAAAAAAGAAAATCTTGATTTCTTCGTAACGGCTACGTCAATTGTTATGACTTTGCGTAACCTAATTTCAAAATACCATAACGGATACGTACATTTCGGCTGTGTCCAATGGGTAAGCACACCCTGTATATATTTAAAAATGTAACCAATTTTAAATTTGTATGTCGCTACAAAATATTAGAATTTGTAACATTGATGAACATAAGGTCCCCCTATTTTAAAATTTCATATTATTCTCCTGGTACGAGTAGAATCAAACGAGCTCACGATTCTGAGTAGACAAAACAATGTATTTACCTAATTTAGTTAAAAAATAAATCATGTTGCGAATGTTCTGGAAGATGTAGAGTCAATTTTGTTTTGCATACCTGTATGTTTTACATGCTGCCGAAGTAACAAGGGAAATATGAATTGACTAGTAAGAACGACCTACAATTCATTTTCAATTTATTTAGTGCATTCCACCATGGTTACAGAGGTGTTGGATAATATTCATTGCATAAAAAACATAATATCTAATATGGAATTTCCTCTACATAGGTAGGTAAGGTACAAAAACTAAAAAATAATTTATGATGCGTGCTGTTAAATAATGGTGGTATTAGGTACCTAAACATTTCAATAACTAGAGCAAAATTAGTGAATAATAAATTACAATAGCAATTATTAAGAAAGTTTACACTACGGTTGCCACTCCGTACTTTCAATTACTTACGCGTGAGTGGAGATGCATAGTTGGGGATCATTATTTCACATAATACGCACACTTTTCTCCTAACAATGCCAGCAAATATAAGAGAGTGCATAAATGACAGGTTTGTCCACACAAGTCACACAACATGTGTTTACAATGACAAGTAACAAATCGCAGAATTCTCAGAGCGCGACCGAATGGCTACATATAGGATCGAGGACGTCTTTCCTTCACAGTAATGCTATATTTAGTTGGGCTTTTCTATTTACGGTTGCAAGTGTTGCAACCCCAAATTGCATTTTACCTTTTGGAATTTTAGTTTCTTTTCACTTAGAATCACAGGTAGGCAATACTTCGTTCGTGGTTCGCGGTAGAGCCTCACGAGTTCTTTCGATCCTAATACGCGAATAAGCATGTCCCCATTTTTTTTTAGTTTGATATTCTGCTACGATATAGGAAGATGTATAAAACGTAACGTGTTTTTCCTTGTAATAACAGAAAACGCGTTCTAAGATTTTGAATAGAAATAAGGTAAGGTAATTCCCAATTCTTGAAACTAAATCTCAGACTAATATTTAAGTAATAAAATGTCAATTCGTTTGTTTTCCACCATTAAGCACATATCAAAGATTGTACAGTCAAAGGCAAAAGAAGGTGTATAAAAAAATGCTCAAAAATATGTCCCAGTGCACTCTAATTCTGTGTAATAAGAACGTCGTGACATATTTATAAGCGGATTCTTTCGATACTTATGTTTGCACTTGACTGTACAGCGAGACAAAATCCTTCCAAACATGCTGAAATTCCTTAATTTAATAAAATACTCCTAAAAAGATCATACCATTGGTCAAATTAACAGTCGACTATAAAACGTTTCATGTGTAGATTGGACCTCATTAAGACGCTCCGCTGTTTCTAACGACCAACAACATTATAGTGGCTGATTGGGTGTCATCGTCAACGTTATTAACTGCTGTTCATTCATAAACTTTACTGCAACCAGTTAAGGTCCATCGATGGTCAATATAAGAGTAAAGTTCTGTTGGTACATACCACACATGCCGCAATCAAATCACTTGACATTCCGCTGATCATTCGTGTCGTTGATCTATTTCATGCAGCCGGAGAGAAACGGCTCTATTACATCATTCAACTTTTTACTTAGTAGGTCCTCAAATATGTCCCTAATTTCCAGTCAAAGCTAGTAAAAGGCCAAAAAAACTGTATATAAAAATACTCCAAAATATGTCCGAGTGCACCTTAAATCTGTGTAATAAATTATAATAACGTCGTAACATACATATTTGTAAGTCGATTCATTCGATTTATATTTTTAGTAGATGGTGCCTTTTTCTACGTTTAGTGGTTTATTTTACGTCAGGTCGAAATCTTCGGAGGGGAGGGCATGACTGAAAAATGTCGTACGATACACGTGCGAAACGAAATTCGTAACTCGTGTCGACTTAAAGCACTCCCTTCCGTCGTGCTTTAATTTATCTCCACTCGTTTCGAACCTCCACACCTCTACAATTTCCCCCTCGAAGGTAATTAAAAGTACACAGGGCAACACTGGCAATTTTTTAATTTAGCTCTTTAAATTAAAAAATAATAACAATAATTTAGCTCCTTGCATCCTTTAGCCAATGAAGCAAACATATTTATTACTAGGTACCTTTAAATTAAAAGCAACAAGCTTTCTATTTCGACTCTACCGATCAAGGGGGAAATGGGTCCCATTTCCGCGCGATGTTTTCTTTCACCGCGGAAAATAATCCACAGCCTCAATTTCACCTAAGCCTTTTTCAACTGGAACGATATTCACTATGGGATAGATTCGGTATCACCACAGAACTGTTGTGGAAATCACACTAAAATACTAACTAGGTACTAAATGCCTTTTTTTCCGGGAGGCGCAGCCTTAATGTATTGTTATAAACATTATAATATTCAGGATCCTTTTGATTTATGCATATTACTGAAGAATCTGAAGATCGTTCTTGCTATGGGTACCTATTTACTACTACGTACTTGTGTGGATTCTAAATATATATTTAACAAAGAGGTCAGTTTCCGTAACACGTAACCGCTACAATATTAGACCGGCAAATCCCGGAAAAATGAGTCATTTATGAATACTAATGGCGATATAAACTATAAAGCGGCAGGGGCAGGGCTTGCGTGCGGATTTAAAAAGTTCAGAGGGCCTCCCGCCAACTTGCGATGATAATAAATTCCTACATCTGACTCTTTCACTTCCATTACTTACGCCTACGGTTTTTAACCGAAAAGTCTCCATTGTTCGCAAATTCTATTAGGGACAATAATTTTACTGTCGATAATGAAATGATGCCCGAAACTGTAAGGCGAATAACTGTCCACCGTACACCGTACACGTTATATAGGTACTTAAGCCAATACCGAAAATCAATATGGCAAAAGTCTACTACTTTATCATTACAAAAAAAAAACACAAAAAATATACAATTGCGAAGAGAGAGAAGATTTTATCTTTGATTAAAACTCGATCAAAACTTGAATAGTAAAGCTAATATGTTTTGAATAGCATAAGTACTTAGATAGCATTGTATTGTATCATTTATTTTGTATCCGACGCGGGATCAACGAAGTCTTACATTCAACCAATAGAAAACCTAGGCCACTCTTGAATCTGGAACCATGTCAAAATGACAAACAGTTAAGGATTTTCATACATATAATTGGTAGCGTCAGTTCCCTTATGGTCCAGGGTTCAAATTGGTTGATTACACATATTAATTAGATTAGGCGATGCGCGGGAGCAGTGCACCGACAGCGTTGTCACTGCGGGGTCAATGACCCGCTGATAACGAACATTAACGACGCTTCTGAACCATGGCTCCCATGCCCATTCACACGTGGGTGATAAGGGCCACAAGATGTGGAAGTACTTATGAACTTTTTAAGACATGGAACGAATTTTTTTCGGGGTTTTAAAAGTTACTTTCAGTGACAAAAATATGTAATGTTACATTTAGGTACGTAAATTGTCGTGTAGCAGAATTTTGTTGTAAATACATATGTATGTGTACAACTTGCTGCTACTTCAGGCATCAGGGGCTAACGCTTTTAAAATATCGATTCATTAGTATTTTTCAATAGGTCGTCCAGATTATTAGCAGACCTTACACAATTCCATGTAAGCTACTTAAGGCTCCAACTAAAAGTTCCTTGCATCCAAACAATTGTCCATAATTCCCGGCACGCAATCAAATCGAGATAACAATCGAAACAAATGATTGCGGCTCTCTTCCCGCGCTTTTGGCAGTCGTCGACGCGCGCGCAGCCCGGCCGCTCCTGCGCACCACACGATCGATACTTCCACCAATTACGCGCAAGTGAAATGCATAATTGCCAATTGATTTAGTGCGATGTGTCAGTGATATAAATATTTATTGTGGCTCAATGTAGGGCAGCTGGTCGATTAGATAAAATATCTAACTAATTTATGTACCTACGTGAATGTGACATGTCTGATTGGTTTCTATGATACTGGAGTTTGTAACTTGTAACACATGTAGAACTTCGTAACTACTTCTAATATATCTGAATGATCGCGGAAAATTTCAAATAGTGCTCGTAACGTTGAAAGCTGACCGTGAAAGCGTTTAGGCGGAGGTCGTCATATTCTTAGTAAGTCCTTTTCGAGATAGGTCATGTTCGGTAGATGCCACTTTCTGAGGATGTCATGTTCTGAGAAGGCCGCTTTCGGAGAGCGACACGTTCTAATTACGTCACATTCTTATATCGCCACTTTATGAGTTCGTCGCTTTCTGAGTTTGTCGCATTCGGAGTACGTCACTTTCGCATTTTACGGCGCTCCTGTGCGCTTCCGCAAATTGACTCCTAAGAAACTAATGATCCTGATCAGGAATGGGATCGATTGACATAAAAAAAAGAATGCAAAAAAAAAAAAACAATCTAGTTCTATGGAAAAAAAGATTTCGACTGTGGTGCGGGTGACCTTTCTAGTACAGTTTGTAGGTTGGTATGGTGATTGGTATCAGAAAAAAACAGGAAAATGGACTGTCAAAAACTTGATAGGTAGGTATGTGATTTATTTAAGGTTCATTTTTATTTTATAGCAGGTTGCGTAAGGAAAACGAGCAAAAATGGAACATTATCTTACGGAATAGCAACTTTTAGAAATGACAGTTGACTTCCAGTTAAGTAGGGCGTTCATGGCAGGCCGCCTTGCAGTCCGCCTCTATGCAGGATTGTGTAAACAGAAGAAAACAGAAGATGGATACTATAAGTACACCGTGTTTTTTAGGGTTCCGTAGCCAAAATGGTAAAAACGGAACCCTTATAGATTCGTCATATCCGTCTGTCCGTCTGTCACAGCCGATTTACTCGGAAACTATAAATGCTACAGTGATGAAATTTGGTAAGAATATGTGTTGTATGAACCGCTACAGGATTATGATACTAAATTGTAAAAAAACCGGCCAAGTGCGAGTCGGACTCGCGCGCGAAGGGTTCCGTACCATTATCGATTTATTATAAAAAAATACAGTTGAATCAACCTACCTCAAAAACTATAGAAGATAATTTAATCAAACCAAAAATCATTGATAGAGTTTATTAATGTGCATAACATATATTTTTTTTTGAATTTTATATCGCGTAGTTTAAAAAATAGAGGGGGGGGGGACACATTTTTCAGACTTTGAGAGCTGATATCTCGAAAACGATTTGCTTAAATAAACATGAGATTTATAAACCTTCATATCATTTTCAAATACCTTTCTATTAATACCCCACACGCTTATATACAACAAAAAAAAAATTTCTATCCCTCAGTTACATGTATGGAGGGCCCCCACCCCAATGGTTTTTTTTACAATTTATTATCATAATCCTGTAGTGGTTCATATAACACATATCCTTACCAAATTTCGTTACTGTAGCATTTATAGTTTCCGAGTAAATCGACTGTGACAGACGGACAGACGGACAGACGGACATGACGAATCTATAAGGGTTCCGTTTTTGCCATTTTGGCTACGGAACCCTAAAAAAACCATTGGGGTGGGGGCCCTCCATACATGTAACTGAGGGATAGAAAAATTTTTTTAGTTGTATATAAGCGTGTGGGGTATTAATAGAAAGATCTTTGAAAATGATATGAAGGTTTATACATCTCATTTTTATTTAAGCAAATCGTTTTCGAGATAACAGCTCTCAAAGTCTAAAAAATGTGATTCCCCTCCCCCTCTATTTTTTAAACTACGCGATATAAATAAAAAAAATGTTATGCACATTAATAAACTCTATCAACGATTTTTGGTTTGATTAAATTATCTCCTATAGTTTTTGAGGTAGGTTGATTTAACTGTAGTTTTTTAATAATAAATTGATAATGGTACGGAACCCTTCGCGCGCGAGTCCGACTCGCACTTGGCCGGTTGTTTTTTTTTATTTGAGTTAAATTCGTCACGTTGTTTGGTACGTTAATAAAAGTTAACTGATATATCGCTTTTTATAAATTTCGATTTTTTTTTGCATTCTTTTTTTTATGCCAATCGATCCCATTCCTGATCAGGATCATTAGTTTCTTAGGAGTCAATTTGCGGAAACGCACAGGAGCGCCGTAAAATGCGAAAGTGACGTACTCCGAATGCGACAAACTCAGAAAGCGACGAACTCATAAAGTGGCGATATAAGAATATGACGTAATTAGAACATGTCGCTCTCCGAAAGCGGCCTTCCCAGAACATGACATCCTCAGAAAGTGGCATCTACCGAACATGACCTATCTCGAAAGGGACTTACTAAGAATATGACGACCTCCGCCTAAACGCGTGAAAGCTTCAAAAGAAGCTGCGTTTCAGGAATTATCCTGATAAAACTACGAAGTGTGCTAAACTAGCCCATCCTTGCGATGTGTTCCCAATAATTTTCCCAAAAGAGTGGCGAATATTTTCAAATTATAAGTTTCCTTTAGTAGCTACCTTTATGTAATTTCACCAGAGTTGAGGTCACTGACTATTACACACGTCTAAACAAAGTACTAAAACTACTAAATTCGTTCTACTAGTTGCCAAAAAAATAATGAATTCTGAATGCCTTAATGTGACTTGTCAAAATGTTGAAGCAAATCCCTTGAACAACTTGTTGGTCAATCTTACAGTTGCAATTAAATTTGCTATCAGTAGGAAAATAGAACACTAACAAATTCCTCTTGTGTCTAGATGACATGTTGTTATGTGCGTGACCTGAACTCTCGTAGAACTACTTATAATACTAGGAAACTTGAGAAAATTACCGAGAATTTCTCAATATTATTAACTAATCAACAATAAAGTACAAGTTTACTCTAATCCTCAATATCGGCTTCAAAACAGTCGATAATGTAGTAGCCTCGACCTTCGTGTGGCCACGAAACGAAACTGGTTCAGTTTCGCGGTACATAATTACTGTCTTAATATATTCCCTCATTTGGTTAACAAATATTTCGCCGCCGCCGGTTCAGACTCAACACTTTCAGCGACGATAAAACAAGTAATTTTTTTATGCAGCACTTAATAGGTACCTTATACCTATATCAAATAAATGACTGACGGTATCTATCAAAAAAAAAATATATTATAACAAGCGTAGATGGAGCATCTCCCAAAATATCCCAATATGGAACCTTTTTTGTAACAAAAAGGTATCAGAATCAGGCAACAGAAAAAGAAAAAATATTTCCGTACGAACTTCCGGGGACATTTTGGGAGATGTGGTGGATCTTGCGCAGCATCACGTTCTCTACCAGCTTACCAATTTTTATCATCGAAGACCTTAATACAAATGTGCAAACTTTCTGAGAAAAGCTCGCTTATTGTTTTCCATTACAACATCGTTGCTGTAATGGATTTTCAATAATATTACAACACTGTTGTTGTTTTTTAGGGTTCCGTAGCCAAAATGGCAAAAACGGAACCCTTATAGATTCGTCATGTCCGTCTGTCCGTCTGTCCGTCTGTCACAGAAAATTTACTCGGAAACTATAAATGCTACAGTAACGAAATTTGGTAAGGATATGTGTTGTATGAACCGCTACAGGAATGTGATACTAAATTGTAAAAAAAACCATTGGGGTGGGGGCCCTCCATACATGTAACTGAGGGATAGAATTTTTTTTTTAGTTGTACATAAGCGTGTGGGGTATTAATAGAAAGGTCTTTGAAAATGATATGAAGGTTTATACATCACATTTTTATTTAAGCAAATCGTTTTCGAGATATCAGGTCTCAAAGTCTGAAAAATGTGTCCCCCCCTCTATTTTTTAAACTACGCCATATAAAATTCTGAAAAAAATATATGTTATGCACATTAATAAACTCTATCAACGATTTTTGGTTTGATAAAATTATCTCCTATAGTTTTTGAGGTAGGTTCATTTAACTGTATTTTTTTAATAATAAATTGATAATGGTACGGACGGAACCCTTTGCGCGCGAGTCCGACTCGCACTTGGCCGGTTTTTTAATCATGCAATTCATGCACAATCTCAGTCTGCTATCATTTTATAATAGGTATTGTAGTGCTTCTGCAGCAGGGTTAATATCTCAGCGTTTCAACCGCCTAATTTTGGTGGCATCATCAGTTTTGCCGAAGTTTCTATTCGTTGCAATGTGCTACTTTGTCATTTTGAAGGAGGTACGGTACCTTATACAAATGACGAAGTATAACATTGAGACGTTTAGAAACTTCGGCAAAAATGATGCCACCAAAATTAGGTGGTTGAAACGCTCAGATATTCACCCAGCAGTTACATAAATAACACTAAATATAGGTACATGACTGCACTTGTTCCTGGGGTATATAAGATTGATATATGCCTATCAAAGAATTAAATACCGCTTGCCTACAACCGTTACTTTAACGAACCAAAATTAATCGGCGGAACGCAAGAGGAGTTCAGTCATTAGCGCGACGCAGCGCGGCTTCCATTTTATAACATGTCATAAATCATAACGCTTCACAACACATTAGGGTCCGTAAAGTGACGTAATGGTCATAAAACATAGTGACAACAGCATAAGGGTGATTCCAATCGCCGATGCAACTTAGGCGACCCAGTTATGTCTTGTAATGTGCGCTATAGGTATCTGACTACTTTGTGATAAAGACGTCGCTGTAACAGGGAAACAGAGACTTGGAGTGACACAGAAAGATTCTCAATCTTAAGAGCTTAACTGGATGTTTTCGCCTGCACTAAGCAATGTGAACAGCCACAGAATAGATAATAGTGTTAGCATTAGACGGCAGAAGCAGCACGTAGCGTAGGCCGCTGCGGCTGGCGTCACCGCGCCATATTGGCATCGCCCTTGTGATGTGGGTGCCGATGCCGCCGCCACTCACTGTCGCCTCTAACACTAATCATTGATGAATTCCTTAAGAAGCGCGGAACACAGACACAAATAAATGTCCTTCCTTTTCAATAAATTTTAGGATATTAAAGCTAGTTTGGGCTTTGGTCCTCAGTCCTTTGAAAAGCTTCCCCTGTTACCTGTCTGTAAAGGTGCGTTCAAACTAAAAGAGCATTCGCTGTTCTAACCTCCCACTCTACGAAATTCGATCGGTACACAAAACGTGATTGGTTGATTTCGTAGAACGGGCGCTAGACCAGCGAATGCTCTTTTGGTTTAAACGCACCTTTAATGCATGCCTCCTTTACGGCGACAAATGCTCTATAGAAGATTTTCGAAGTTTTCGGTAGGTAGGCCTAGACCTACATTAATTAACTGTGAGTTACCTACAGATTCTCTATAGAATGTTTGATTCGGCGTAATTTAAATATTTAAGAATGGCTAGAAGAAAGACAATATAAATTCGAAAGAGCTTATAGGCGACACATGATTAGTGAATAAGTATGCAGATAGGCAGAACCGATGTGTCAGCTGTTCAGGACCGTGTCGACGACCACGGTTCAAAATAAACCCAAATGTCATCTAAATATAGCCCCCGACAGCCGCTTGGCTTGAACCGCCCGTATACTCGCCTGTTGCGGCAGGTCGGCTGTTTACTACGAGAAGGAAACAAAACAAACCTACCATTTAATGGGACGCCGTAAAGTTTGCCATAAAATTTGCGGAGAGTTGTGTGCAATTTCCCGCACTTTCTCTGTACCGCGCCACGCTGCGCAATCCATCAGCTTTTAGCTGCAGTTTGACGAAAGAAAGTCCAACTTTATGTGCATGGAACTATACTTTGACTTAGTGGTCCTTATGTGAATGCAAAAGAACTTAGTGCATTCAATGTATTGCTTTATACGGCAACCTGCAGTTGAAACTTGACCACATGTTAGGTAATGTGTGGAGAAACCTGCATGTGTATTTAATTATCAAACCACTCCAACGCAGTGAACCGATAAAATCGGACCTCCAACTTGCACTTCCAAAATGGGGAGGCAATACGTCGGTCGTGGTCCGAGGTGGCCCTCCAGAGTTGTTTATATTTATATGCCCCTAATAATAATTATATTCCTGCATAATCTCCGACAGTGCGATGGATTTTAAGAATGGCTAGCCGAGCGATTTCAATACGAACACGATAACGATAATACAAGTGTTTATAGTATCACTCCACATTCAAAATAAATTTACAGATTAATTCCTTATCAAGAATAAAAGAAATGAAAAATGGACGACTTCAAACCTTTCCCCAGCCATGCCATATATGACGCCTTTTTAATCGTTTAGATAGGAGCTGTATCTTACCATAAGTGTATGTGCCGCAGCAAAACCATCAAAACCATCCGCGTAACTTACCTTACTTTATGTTCTTGCTCTATTGGCATATGCTAGACTCTACCAGCTAGAGCGAGATACATTAGAAGGCAGGTAAGTCGAATCTGCTCACGCTAAAGTCACGACCGCGGCTGTTTAGCTAGGTAACTAGGTGCTGTTATCAGCACTTATCATCAGATAACGCGGCGGCTTCCGGCTCCCGTCATAAACGACAGGACAGGCGACGCAGCGCGAGCGCAGTCTAGGTGCAATGTGCACTAGACCTGACATGAACTCTTAATGAGCGTCATCGGGCTGACAGTGGTAGATGATAGAAATGTACGATTTTAGAAGTTCGCGATAGGCTCTCAGTTGTGGCATCGTATAGGTAAATAGTATTTCGATGTATTATGGACCAACTGTTATCAGGAGTGCGTGCATGTAGAATTTTCACCATGCAAGAAATAAATGAATATAAATATGCATGAATCAACAATGACAATCTAATTTCATGGGTAGTCCTCACAAAAATTTAACCTCACGGTTGTTTTGTGCGTTATAGACAGCGTTAGGCGCATGCAATCAACGCAGTGGGCTTTCCATATCTGAGTTAGGGTTGATAATTCCGTAAAAAAATAAACGCATGTTACTAACGCTGCGATTAACGCACAAAACAAACACGCGCTTGAAACACGTTTGATACAAAGCCCTAATCTTCAAGATGCCTTTCTAAACAAAGACCCTAATATCGAAGGTCTGATAATGCTATGATGAAATTGTAACCATGTACCTAATGTACCTATTTACAATATGCATTTAGCAGCCCATTGCGGGTGTTTATTATACAGAAAGATATTATCTATTATAGCGCAGCAGGCTTTACTTCTTCACTATAGATAGCATAGCCACAGACATCTTGATAATAGCTACTATAAATTGATCTATCTTTGCATTCGTTGCATTATTACTTCACGGTCATGTTATACTGGGGTTTACCCACAGGCGAGGATAAAATAGTTGTGGATAGAGGCAGCGCGGGCGCAGCCTGCAGTCAAGGTGAACGGGCCGAAAATAACCGCAACTAGTGCCGATGGAAATAATAAACAAACAGCCGCCGGCGAAAGTGAGCGCCTAGGGTCCGGGACCTCAACATCATGCAAATTGTTCGCCGCCCGCAGCCACAATGGGACGTCACTATTACGACAAAATTTAGATAATAAATAAAAGTGGTTTATTTTAATCTTTATTGTTAACTTAACAAAGTCCAGTGTCTTTTTAACCATTCAGAATTACGCACAGTTATAATTGTTACCAAAACACGTTCTTATAAGAATCAGTGACTCGTGAACGCCGGCACAAAGTTACCAAGTTTGTTTACAAAGTTTGAACTGTCAGTGAGTGGCGCTCGCGGCGTGTGTTGGCAGCATTGCGATGGCGGCCATTGCGACGCCATGACGCACCGCGCGGGGTTGCCAGGCGCGCGCGGCGTCTCCCCGCCGCGCGTCACGTGGGTTGTGCGGTTGGGAGACCCGCCGGCGCTCGGGAATGCACCTTACGAAACGCATCTTACGCATAGCAAGTGTAAGTATATTCGTTTTTTTTAAATAATATTTAAAGAAATAAGTTCATAATTTCATTAAATTGTAACATCAATATTATCACAATTATAATATCTTAACTTAATTAGGGTTAGTATTTTGGTGGCAGTGGCACTGACTCAACAGGGAGCAGTGGAGTCGATATTACAATTTTTTTACTTAAATAAATGATTAACTTATAAAATAATAATGAAATAATATTCGGAATTTAAAGAAATAACACGAACTTTATTTTAGAGAGAGTAGAAAATATACATACATAAATAAAACTTTGGTACCTTTTTGAGAAAAAGTAACTATTTCATTTTGGAGGTTTCAGTTATTCCAAAGTTCCTAAATTTCATACAATAATCATAAGCATTGTTACTTATAACATTGCATTTCATTTCACCGGTAGTCAAAGATTAAAGGAGAAAACAATTAAAACTTGAAATGTTCATAACCCTATATTGATTTAAACTTTCACGATTATCACTCATCGCGGTCTGCCTGCGACCACGGGTGTAACGTCATGCCCGAAACGTCAGAATATAATTAAACGTAAGTTCACGCGAATAAAGACCCATTTGTCTCTACCTCGTACCTACATTACGTCAAAATTTGCTAAATCAAATTGGAAATTTGTCTAATTGACATAGAGTTTAAAAAATTGATTGAGGCTTATGTCTTTTGGGTAGGACACATGTCATGTAGGCAGAAGGTTAAAATATGTCCATAACCTTGTTTGACAGATTTTACATTTATTCATATTTTAAATCAATGAATTATACAAAATTAAAAAAAATTAAACAACTAATCTATCGTTCTCCGTTTAACAAATTTTCTAACTCTAATTCAGTGCGAATGCGAAGACTGCGAAGTTTAAAAGAAATGATCATGGTCGGCGCTATCTATTGGGAAATGTTGTCACTAATTATTAAGCAAACCAGAATCGGTGATTTATGACAATTATGACAGTGAGACTTTTCCGGGCATTATTTTGTACACTAATTGATTGTGTTTCAAAGAAGAAACTTTCTTCCAATTCTTTAGAGGACACAGTACAAATTCCAAATTTGAGCCTAAAGGCAGAAGAACGAACGGGCAGCTATGTAGATTCCTAATTAACTACAGAACCCTAAAAAGTGTTGCACGTCACTAAACAATCACTCACTATACAAATTGTTGCAAAAGAAAATTTAAATTTTCTAAATGTTGAACATTCAGATTATTACGCAGAATGATTTTTTATACTGTGTGTACCAAAACCATAAAAATGTGGTGCTCCTCAAGCTAATTCATTTCCACGCTCAGATTCGCGATAAGGACGACGTTAGCCTTTCCCCTGTTCAACGTTCCTCCGCGTTAGATGGATAACCGTAGATTAGCTTCAAATTTTTCATCACACTTGCTGTCTAAGCGCGACATTGCTTGTATGCGTAGCGGGAGTAATAGAAAAGTGAAATTCCCTAGGGAGTAATAGAAATATCAGTACGTCATATAATAATATTTTGTCTTAAAACTTATTTTTTTGTCCGCAAGTGTGTTGAAAAACATTGTACGCAATATGCATCACGGTCGATAAGCGGAATACTAAACTAACTCGAGTCATTAAAATCCCTCCGCCTACGGCGTCGGGCTTCTAACACTTTCGTTAGTAATTCCGTACTTACCTCCCTTGATGCACAATGTACTATTGTACTTTTTTGACCGAGTTCTAATTACAGAAATGTCGGATGAATAACTTAAAAATGAGCAATCAAGAAAAAATCATAATGTAAAATGTGTATTTTTAACAACGTGCATGGTCTAAAAAAATACCATAAACAAATATAAATAAATTGTATGTATATACAATTTATTTACATTAACTATCAATGTCGTTAAATTGGCGGCTAGTCTCTAATTGTAATATTTGTAATTATTATCATCATGACAAAATTTGGTGGTAACGTACACGTACATCGTAAAAAAGTCCATGTTGCATTTTCAAGTCTTCATTCTCATGGATTCACAGAACTTTATTTTATACTAAAATTTTATAAAATCTGTTTTTTTATTATTACTGTAACTTTAATTTAACCTATTCATAAACTAACGTCTTTAAATTAAAGTTATTAATTTTAGGAAATATTTTTTACACTAACCGTTTAGTTTGGCTTTTTGATGGTAAAAAAAGTTATTCTGAAATCCCGATTACATGAAATGATTTTAATCTTGCAACACTATTTTGTACAGCGTTACTATAAGTTCTCGAAAGTATTATGTATCTCACTTTTTTTTCACGTGAATAACTGGAATGCTTTATAATGTACACATAACTAGCTAGTTGCTAATTAAATTTTATACGAAAATTGCCTGGTTCTAGTGGTTATCAAAAAACATGATTATCATCAAAGCTACATATGTCAATGAAAAACCCCATCTTGTTGGAGTACTGTGAAATGTGTGACTTCGATACATTAAGTGAGTTAGTGTACCATGGTAAAGGCTACATATTTGAGCAGTGTTGCCAGTAATTCGAGCTGTCACTGCATACCTGTTGACGCAGTGTGTGTGACAGCTCGGCGTCGTGTGCGTTTGCCTCGGCTTGTCACTTTTGTGTACGGCTACCTGTCGCTATACTAATGTTTTCTCCGTTCTCTCGTGGAATTTCTCCGATTTGTGCACTTTTTGAGTGTTAAAGTGAATAAAAAGTGGCTCAAAGTCGAGCGAGAGAAACGCGAATCGTCCCGCGTGTGCCCGTGAAGTGTTGTGAAAAGTTTGGATTAAGTTTCTAGTTGGGAGTGGGTGTGTGTGCGTGCTGTCATGTCGAAGGGAAACTTTTTACCATCACAGAAACTTGATTGAAAAGGGCTGTCTGGTGGTCGGAGCGTCGCCATGGAGGCTAGTTACGTGGGTGAGTGTCGTGAAGGCCCGGGCCGCGGCGCCGGCTCGGCTGTATCTTATCTCTGTGTACACAACTCCGATAAATGAGCGCATGCACTCGCGGCAGATTATCCGGCTGATAACGTACCCCTGCCCACAGGTGTCAGATTTGTTGACATTATTTAGGTAACGGCTCGGCGCAACTGTTGTTACTTTCTCAGAGTTACAAATTTTGTTAAAACTTTTATGAATCCAATAAGCACTAACTTGTTACTTTTTAATGAGATATAATATCTTCTAGCTCTTGATAAGGCATACTACAAGAAATGTCTTAAATTAGAAGACCACCAGTTCACTGTATTTTCATAGTTCTAAAATATGTTGAAGTTGTAAATTGTATGTATTCAGCTCCATATCATTTTGACGCTGTAGGTATACAATGGGTCAGGTTAAATTGAATGCATTTCCTATAATTAGTATCACAGCCCGTTATTGGTAATGTGGAGTATTCAAACTTAACTATAACTTAATGTTTTATAACACATTTACAGCATATAATTTCATTCATATGTTTTTAATTATTGATATCAAATGGATTAACAAGTAATGTAGACTCACAGGAATGTCTTCAGTACAATACTTATTTTGAATATTTGAAACGTGACAAAAAATATCTTTCAATATAACTATAACCATTATTTGTTATAGGCTTGCATGTATCACAGTGTACTATTAATTAATGTGCTGTGGAGGTGTTTAGTGATTTCTCAAGCATTTAAAATTAGGAACAGACATTTCTATCATCTTTTCAGTGTTTCAAAAACCAAGATTGCTCTAGCTTGGATACTTGTCCCAGTAAATGTCTTTCTTCTTTTTAACACTTATGCTGACGGTGAAATAGTTAAGCGTCTTTACCACACAAGCACCCGGCCTGTCAACACATTGTCACCGAAAGTGTTAAATTAGACTTACTACAAATTATTACAAATAAATGATTTTGATTTGAGTTAATTTATTACAGGATCAATCCTCAATCATAGTCAGTTACTACTAACTCATGAAAATATGAGTGTTGTATATGTTACTGTTTTGAAGTGAGAGTTGCAAAATTCTTATTCATGTGAAATTATGTAATGTAGGTAATTGCGAAATCAATATGAATTTATAAGAAAAGTTATAGTGAGAAATCTTATGGTCAAATTCACATATGAAATTGAAACATACTCTAATCAATTTCATATTATTTATATCAAATAAAGCAGAAATACTATTTTGTTTTAATGTAATTATAACACGATTTGTAAATGTTTTGGTAAAAGGATTCTAATTTTTTATAAAGTATAGAGTTGCAGGTAAATCTTGTTCAAAAACATATACTATGTATTATTTATTACTGATTAAACGCACAATACAACAAATACTTATCAATAAAATCCAACTAGGATCTAAAAAGTAATAATGAAATTAAAAGTAAAAATAAAACTAAATAAATTATTAAGTGTATACATATTTACAAATAAAAAACTGGCGCGAGGTCAGCGCCAGATGGTAGGGTGCCCAGAAGGCTGGTGGCATTGCCACTCTGAATTGCGATTCCGAGTTGCTGCGCCAGGAACGAACCAGCCCTCTGGTCACCTGTAGCATCTGTGAGAAGCTTCGCCAACTCCTTATACACCCTATATTATATTAACATATACTTGCCAAATCCATGCCAAATTGTCATACAATTAAAATTATATAAAATTAGATTATTTAAAACAGACCTTATAGAAGAGGTCATCTAAAATTAATGCTATTATTTCCTTATTTGATAACAGTAGGAATTTAGATTTTGAGTTCTAACATTGTCAGAATTAGCACATTAAAAACTCATGTGAGAAACTATTGATAATTCAAGTTGTCCCTCTATGTTTTATCAGTTCACACAGCATTGAATGTGCTAACAGTGCGAGAACTGAAAAAAAACTTATTTCAAGTAATTGTAACAGCAAACAGTTTCCAACTGTTAGTTACAAACTGTGATATTGTGATATGTTATGTATGAATATTATGAATACACAAGTAGCCTTTTAAATGTCTTTTAGTTAGTATTAGTAGTACTAGTATTATAACTAGGGCTGCCTTCTCAAAATTCGTAACATCAGGACAAAGATATAAAAAACCAAGACATTTGGTGTAAATCCCATTTTTTCTCAGGTTTTACTTTGCACATACTTAAATTCAATGACAAGTTTCCTCATTTTGCTCACATGAAAAGTGACTGATGAAAAATTCATCAGTCATTTTTTGGGAGAATTTGAGGGAGGGTGGCCCTAAGAATAACTTTTATTGTACATGTTACATAACAATACAGGTTACATGAGATCTACAACTGGACAAAGGAAGTACAAAGAACTTACCCATATAAAGAATTATCTTCTAGGATGTTACCTGTGAGTAAATAAGAGAAAACATTTTACTAGACAATCAATAGTGTCTTATGTCTTTTATAGTTGCCATTCATTGATTTCTTAAAATAAATTCAGTAGTAGTTAGGATCTTTTCACCCACCATTACACTAAGAGATTAATTTTTTTTTTATTAAACTTAACTTAAAAACTATAATATATTGTATTGTTAGTATGTCTTGTTGTAACTCGATAACTTATATTCAAACAAAAGTTACGATTTTACAATGGCAATGCTTGTTTCCGCCTGGTCCATTCGCACAGACTCCACCCGTCCACATCCACAGTGAACATCATTTGTCGGTCGCGCGCCATTTGCGACGAAGAAAGCGATGACGAATACTCGAAGATTCTTCTTGTGTGCGATTGCCACTCCTCACGTTATGTTTACACGTTTGGGAGGTTTCACCTACAGCGGCCCTAGCACATCAGCATGCCTAGCCAGTGGCGTAGCAGAGGGGTCTACCTATACGATGTATGAGAATGATACTGATTAAACTACCTGTTCAAATGTAATAATTATAATATAATATCAGGATCAGGGGTGCCAACTTAGGGGTATTACTACTGAATTAAGGGGGTAAATGAGGACCGCGGCGTTTTTTGGGGGCTTAAAATGTTTAGGGGTTTTATCTATGGGAAAATGTTTACGAAATTCAGAAAATATACTTTCGTTTTAGGGGATTTTAGCTTGATCTTAAGGATTAAGTAAAATTTGGCGTTGGTAATCCTGCACTCTCTTACAATGCGAAAGTAAGCTAGACTGTGGCTTTGGTTTAGGGTTTAGGGAAGCGCGCGTCAGGTTTCGACGCCTGCGCAACCGAGCGGTGTCGCGTGTGACGTCATCTCTTAGGTAACGCACGTGACAACGCTAACTGGCCGGTAGACGAGCAGTTACAGTTAACGACGAAATTCCGAATTCTGTGATCTGTCTATGTCACTCTAATGAAGTCGTGATGAGATGAGTGTGACAGAGACCCATGTTCGAAATTTACGAATTTTGTGGTTCGTATTTTTTTTAATTTTGTGTATACAGGCTTACAGCGCTACAGTAATGACCTATTGACACGAAGGCATACTGAGTGAGCTACAACATTTCAGATATATATGAAAAATCTAGTTTTTGGACAACGACATGGCAACCTTGCTTCGTCAGACGGCAAACGTAGCGTTCAGCAGATTGCCCCGGAAATGTTGGATCGGTACACGACACGAATATAATAGAATTTCTTCATTTGGTGTTAAATGGCCCTTTTGTCAGAAGTTTTAAAATGAAGTTAATTCTCAACCATGTGCCTGTCTATAACTCCGCCTTCGAGTAGCTCAGTCCCATTAGCGTTAGCCAAGACACGTACTCGTGAACTCATATTATGCGATAATTAATACATTCGCATACCAATCAAGTGTGGGTGTCTCCATTTCTTCCGAACAATACCACAATACCAGGCTCGGCATAGACATTATAGACAACGTGCCCATTTGCCCAATTCGTGCAGTTTAACGAACTGACTCACGGCTTAACTGCTCTTAACTAATGCATAATTAAATCGTTTGACGACCGCGGGCTGAATTCGCTCCATTTTATTGTACTGCAAATAGAAATGGGAATTGTTTCAATTAACAACAGTTCCGCGAAGCCTCAGGGGCTACCGCGAACCAGTCGACATGTTGTCTCCCTGACAAACATATGTGCCAATTGATAAGTGCAACAGAGAGGAAGCCTGTCGATCTTGGTTCTTGGTAGGCCATCTGAGCGTGCTTCTTCTATGTAACTATAGGGGCATTTCACGTCAGGCGGACAACGAAAAAAGGGTCAAGTTATGGATTTTGTTTATTTTTGCATGAATTGAACCTATATAAGAATAAAAAATTTCCTCATCATTACTTTTATTTTTTTTTAATTAGTTTAAAATTTATGGCAATTTGAATAATTGAAAAAATGTGAGGAGCAGTTTTTATAAACATAATTATTGAAGTCAATTAATTCGATTTAATAATAAGTAATTAGTGATTATTTAATAGTATTAATTGTATTTTTGATAAAATAGCCGCAATCTGAAATCATTATTTTTTTCCATATGTTAAACCGGAAGTTAGTGTTAAAAATTTATTTTTCTCAAACTTCGCATTTTTTTAAATTTTTTATTTTTCCATAAAAATGTAGCCTATAGCATATAAATTATATGTAGAAAAAATTACAATGGCACGTTCATATTTTTAGGAGGTACATCCATTATAGTGCTAAGGTGTCGCACGGCGGGCTATACTGGGTGGTTTCTTAAATCGAGACCTGTAGCGCCATCTCTTATCAATCAATAATATTAATATATCTACTCGTAATGTATAGTTCGATATCGACCTTGAATGCAAGAAAGAGATAGATAGTGACGCTTGCAAGTGTCACGTGGATGTTGCGTTACTTATTTAGTGGCTCCTTAGCTGCTGCGCTGTGCGTTGTGTTGTGTTCAATTCAATATAGAAATATTCCTAATATAACTAATTACTACGGTAACAGATGTTATAACCCATTTAAATTACCATCTCATCCAAAGAGTGCTGTTAGAAAAAAATTCAACTTCTTTAGCTGAAAAGTGTCGCCTTTTTTTTATGTGTGTTCGTCCTGCAGGATGAGGCTTTTAAAAGATATATCTCCGGACACCTATTCAGAACAGTCGCAGTAATTGCAAAACAGCCAGACATCCAGTGAAAACAAATCTCAAAACATTCAAAATGAACCGTTTGTTCCCGATTTTCCCCAAAATAATACTTATAAAACAATTTCGACACAGACTGATCGCGAAATAGGAGACCAAGAAATTCTGCGCCAGCTAAAAGAGAAGTTTAATGACCCGGCCACGACTACGTCTACAAAAACGTTAATTCTGATTATAGCTCCGAAGTCCTGGAGCGAACACAAACTGGCAGAAGAGTTTGGGACGTCAAGGCGGCAAGCTAAGAAAGCCAAGGAACTTGTTGAATTGAATGGCATTTTGTCATCACCCAATCCTCGTAGCAGTCGTAAACTACCGGAGGAAACAGAAGATTTAGTGAAACAGTTTTATCTTCGGGAAGATGGAAGTCGGATTATGCCTGGAAAAAAGGACTTTGTTTCTGTAAAATTATCAGACGGCAAAAGAACACAAATTCATAAACAACTTTTATTGTGCAATATAAATGAATTGTACGAAAAATTCAAAAGTGAATAGGTACCCTGACATAAAAGTAGGGCTAACCAAATTTTCTACATTGCTGCCGAAACAATGTATTCTGGCTGGGGACTCTGGTACCCACGTTGTGTGCGTATGTACGTACCATCAAAACGTGAAATTGATGTTTACTGGAGGAAACATTGATTCGTTAACTGCAGAAACCGAATTGCACCTTTCGAGTTACAAAAAATGTCTGGGAATAATGATGTGCCTTCACCCTACACCAGAATGCCACAGGGTATTCACTCTTGAATTTTTCGTACAATTCATTTATACTGCACTATAAAAGTTGTTTATGAATTTGTGTTCTTTTGCCGTCTGATAATTTTACAGAAACAAAGTCCTTTTTTCCAGGCATAATCCGACTTCCATCTTCCCGAAGATAAAACTGTTTCACTAAATCTTCTGTTTCCTCCGGTAGTTTACGACTGCTACGACGAGGATTGGGTGATGACAAAATGCCATTCAATTCAACAAGTTCCTTGGCTTTCTTAGCTTGCCGCCTTGACGTCCCAAACTCTTCTGCCAGTTTGTGTTCGCTCCAGGACTTCGGAGCTATAATCAGAATTTACGTTTTTGTAGACGTAGTCGTGGCCGGGTCATTAAACTTCTCTTTTAGCTGGCGCAGAATTTCTTGGTCTCCTATTTCGCGATCAGTCTGTGTCGAAATTGTTTTATAAGTATTATTTTGGGGAAAATCGGGAACAAACGGTTCATTTTGAATGTTTTGAGATTTGTTTTCACTGGATGTCTGGCTGTTTTGCAATTACTGCGACTGTTCTGAATAGGTGTCCGGAGATATATCTTTTAAAAGCCTCATCCTGCAGGACGAACACACATAAAAAAAAGGCGACACTTTTCAGCTAAAGAAGTTGAATTTTTTTCTAACAGCACTCTTTGGATGAGATGGTAATTTAAATGGGTTATAACATCGGTTACCGTAGTAATTAATTATATTAGGAATATTTCTATATTGAATTGAACACAACACAACGCACAGCGCAGCAGCTAAGGAGCCACTAAATAAGTAACGCAACATCCACGTGACACTTGCAAGCGTCACTATCTATCTCTTTCTTGCATTCAAGGTCGATATCGAACTATACATTACGAGTAGATATATTAATATTATTGATTGATAAGAGATGGCGCTACAGGTCTCGATTTAAGAAACCACCCAGTATAGCCCGCCGTGCGACACCTTAGCACTATAATGGATGTACCTCCTAAAAATATGAACGTGCCATTGTAATTTTTTCTACATATAATTTATATGCTATAGGCTACATTTTTATGGAAAAATAAAAAATTTAAAAAAATGCGAAGTTTGAGAAAAATAAATTTTTAACACTAACTTCCGGTTTAACATATGGAAAAAAATAATGATTTCAGATTGCGGCTATTTTATCAAAAATACAATTAATACTATTAAATAATCACTAATTACTTATTATTAAATCGAATTAATTGACTTCAATAATTATGTTTATAAAAACTGCTCCTCACATTTTTTCAATTATTCAAATTGCCATAAATTTTAAACTAATTAAAAAAAAAATAAAAGTAATGATGAGGAAATTTTTTATTCTTATATAGGTTCAATTCATGCAAAAATAAACAAAATCCAGAACTTGACCCTTTTTTCGTTGTCCGCCTGACGTGAAATGCCCCTATACCTAGTATAGGCTATATAAAAATCGGTCGATATTGCGACGAGGACTAGTACATGACTCTATACTTATTCCTAAACTTGTGATGACCTCATTGGCGCGTAAGGATTCTAAAAATAATGTACTTGATAACTAACATCTTTTAAACTACTAAAACTTGTTTAATAATAATAAAACCTTTATTTGCCACAGAATATTACATAATGTTTGTTGTAAAGGTCTCAAATCCAACCAGGTATCGTTGTCTTTAGCTTATCGAGACCATGTGCTTCCAGTAATTTTCATTTGATTAACTTTCATTCCCTTAAATTCTTAGACTTCACGAGTAGCTTATCGAGTCCATGTGTTTCCAGTAATGTTCGTTTCACTAACTTTCATTCTCTTCACGTTAACTTTATCTGTCCTCGACATATTGGTTTCCGAGACCTCTGTGCAGTGATATATCCCCAGTTGAAGCTCGCCTCGCCTTGACCCATTGACTCCTCACACGACCCGAATATTTCGAGCGTTGACTCCGATAAGAGCGATGACCGTGGAGTAACAAAATGGAAGAGCTATTATACCGCCCACTTACTTTTAAATAGGCTTTGCGCGAAGAATCCAGATAAGTCAAGATTGTAGTCAATGAAGGCACGTTTCACGTTTCCTCGGTGACGTGACGTCACATCACACATGCGCCGGAGCACTATCGCCATCGCAGTATTGAGCATTCGTATACCTTACGGGGATTGTAATAAGGTTCACTAATGCTCAGTTAAACGTTGTTTGTACTTGCGCGTCATAAGACTCATAAACTCTATTGTTCTCTCACCTTACATTTTTATCGTGCATACAAATTAATCGATTATGGATATGAGTTGGTCATAAAGTGAGACAGGCGTGTGGTCGGGTAGGGCATCGTCGACATATGTACAGCCGAGTTTATAAATATGTACACAGTTCTTCACATTAATCCATTGACCTAAGGTACACCAAATTGTGTATACATTTATGTGATTATGAACTCGACTAGTGACTGTACAAAGTCGGTATACAAGGGATCAACTCACTGTCGTCGACTGTACTTCTGTAGCTAGAACCTCGCGGATCTCTTTAAAGACGCCGTTGTACAGGCTTATGTTTACAATTCGCATTTTAACAAAACGTGTTTATGTGTCATAAGGTGACATACATACTCTTAAGAATAGCAGCATCAGCATACGTGAGAAATCTTATTTTATAACTAGTTGCCGCTTATGACAGTATGGATTACATTTCTATATTATATTTTCTATAACCGTAACCCGCATTAAACCCCTTCTGGTGCTTACTTCTACCTGGACTCTACTTACGCTATACATATGTCCAGAATTTTAAAGGAAGATGATGCATAGTTAACCTGATGCATGATGCCAAGAAGCCTATGAAAAGGGCCTCACAATGATGTTTAACATAGATTAATAATAATATTAGTTTAATTTTGTCCCCATTTGGTAATAAATTAGGCATATTCCCCACCGGTTACGCTACGTTAAGTATAGATGCGGGTGTTATCAGATGAAGGGTTGCGTCAGCCATTATCACCGCGACCGGCGGCGGCGGCGGCGGCAGCCAGACCAGATGCGTGTGAAAGTTCTTCCATTAATGTGACGATGCTTTTTTGTTTTCATAGGAATGGGAATACTTGTAGTAGTCAGATGTCGCTACTGATTGATTTAAAAGCAGTTTGTATGAGGATATGGACTGAATAGCGTAAGTCCCAGAAGTCATAAAACGGGTTCTGTAGCACGGATGTCTCAGAGTAGGTAATGGCTTTTTTTATGTTATAAATTATAACTAAGTATGTATTTATTTGTCTTTTCGTTGACGATTCAAGCCTTGCTTAGTTTAGGACTGGGTTAAGTTGTGTAGGATTGTCCCTGATATTTATCTTACCAAATCCGTCCAAAAGTTTAAATCCATTTGTGTAGGTTCTGTTTAGAAATGATTTATGACATTTATAGATAAATTTGTTTGTAGGAATATTACACACTGTAACATCGGAGACGTGATTATTTTTATATTTTGAACTCCACTAGCAACTGAATGCCTCGGGTCTCTTATCTACTATATCCGTCATCCCATCTAGTAGGAGGAATCCTCGAGGCGCCGGCGCAGGTGCATCGAGTGTCAAATGCGCGTCATCGGGTATTCAACGCATGCGCGAGCTAATCCTGTGCCGGCGCCGCGAGTGCTGCGCTGCGACGGACGCTAGATGTGGCCTCTCTGTTGCACTTGTAAATTCGTAGATAAGTGCAATAAGGAGGACACACGACGATCGTGTAGCCCTCAAGTCGCTACTAGGTAGGTCGCTACCTACTGTCATGGTCGACACCGCAGTGGCGGTTCGCAGTGGTAGGCCGCTTAGGCCAGGTCTCTGTTGTCATTGAGTTAGAACTGTTAGAAGGCATTATTCAGATATTTTTGAGCACCGTTAGCCGCTACGGCGTACACATGTGATGGCAACTCTACTTCATCGGGTATTCAACGCATGCGCGAGTTAATCCTGCGCCGCGCGGACACAGGAGTCAGGAGGCATTGCACTTCCGCGGACGTACCACTATACGACCGCTACGCGTCGTTTGCGTGATCATTATATTCATTATCGTAGGTACCCTACGTGCGTCGTAAGGAGCGGTTATGGCGACAGGCCTACTCCCGTGAACTTAGAAATGATTAAATTTCGAAGATTTGTCTCTCTGCTTATTACACCTTCCTGAATTAGTCACTGACGACAGAGATGCCATAATACAGAGAGACACGATGAAAAATATCTCCATACGTGTCTTACATACTGCGTTGTCCCTGTCGTCAGTGACTGATTTAGGAAAGTGTAATAATTCCCTAGGGAATTTCACTTTTCTATTACTCCCGCGACGCATGCAAGCAATAGCGCGCTTAGAAAGCAAGTATGATGAAAAAGTGGTTATAATCTTGCTGATGTCAAACGTAGGGTCATTCCAGTACCTGGACTAATTTTGAAAATCGTCTCTCTCCAACAAAGGGGTAGCTGGATTAGTTGGAGTGACTGAGACAGATTCTTCAACGATTTTCGAAGTTGGCGCTAGACCGTGAATCTCAAACAGACGGCCGTTGTTCCGAGGATGTTTGATAATGATGCAGCGATAGCCGTGATAAGGAAACGCCGAATAGTTTGATTTATCGGCGGCGGCGGCGTGCCCTCGCTCGCCCGGCGGGTCGCGGTCTCGCGGTGAGATCATACCCGATAACCGTGACGGCGAAAACTTTGACTCATCTCTGTCCTTTCTGTACCTGAGCTACAGTAACTAATAGTTCAGTCAGGGGTATAAATATATGCACACTTTTTTGGAAGATTTTTGGAGGATTATGTCTAAAATTGTATTTATATTTATGCCCTTGACTGCACAGTCACCGGTACTATGTACTTACAAAAAAAAACATTTTGACTAAACGTAGTTTGACCAAAGGCATCTTTCACCAACCAGGTATTTTGACAAAGCACACCCTGGACTTGACTAACTATGCTCAAAATGTGAAGCATAAAAATGTTAAAATATACATTCACACACCACTTGCAAGTAAAATTGCCTGCAATAAAAACCTGGTACTAAGAACGAATATTTATTGTTTGTGTTCATATTCACGTATGACACGAGGTTTGAGTCATTCATTACGAGAAAATTAAATAATGACAATTTAGTATATGGAATTCTGCACTTTGCCCGAGATAGTCATCATCATCATCATCATATCAGCCGAAAGACGTCCACTGCTGAACATAGGCCTCTCCCAAAGATTGCCATATTCCCAGAGATAGTCATACAAATACACATGACACAATTCAGCATAGACTTCAAATAACTATCTACCTAATATGTATCTTCGAACGCCTAGTGATTGTTTTTTTTGAAAAAAAAGAATTAAGGTGATAAGAAATAAGAAAAAAAGATTTAAGCTCGAAGGTGTTGATACATTCTCTCGCCAGTCTGCCTGCGACCACGGGTGTAACGTCATGCCCGAAACGTCAGGATATAATTAAAAGTAAGTTTACGCGATTAAGACCGGTTTGTCTTTAAAATATGAGTGATAATCGTGAAAGTTTAAATCAATATATTGGACATCTTTACACAAATGTACCTAGTCCCACGGTAACCTCAATTAAGGCTTGTGTTGTGGGTGCCACTGCCAGGCGACGGATACATAGACAGCCATGATCAAGGAACAAATATTTGTGATAAATAAATACACAAATAATGCCCTCGCCGGGATTCGAACCCGGAACCTCCAGCTTCGTAGGCAAACATATATTACAAATTACAAGATTTTGAGACTTGGGCCCAGGTATCCTAATCCGATATTTGTATCCTTAACTATATCGGACAGGAATCAAAACTCGCATATGCTGAAATAGCCATATTGCCACACAGTAAAAGTATGTCCAGATCGTTCAGAAGAAATGCCGAGATCGCCCACACTTGATGATTATGCAAATATATTCATCAGCGCAAACAGTGCGACACGAGTTAACGCATGTACCTAATAGGGCCGAGAAATCGTCATTAGGTCATTACGCCGAGCCAGTTAACAGATTAAGTTTATTCATAAACGTACTTGTAATGTAATATTATTCTGTATCTGTCTTAATATAAAACTACTAACTTTACGTTAGATAAACGTTAGATAAATATTAAACTTTCCCAACATATCGGTAATAGTATATGTTTAGATTGTCTTCAGTTTCCGTTTTATGCGTATTATAAATGCATGTTTTTAGTTTTACCCGGTTCCAAAGTTACAAAAATAAGAAGAACCGATGAATTTGCTGGAGAAGTGATTAAAGTTTATGAAAATTATGAATAACGGCATTAATATCTAATAATATCACCAAGATATTCCAGAAATCCTATCTAAATCGCCTAGAAACAGAATCCGCAAAGACAGTTGTGAAAGGGCCGGTGTCGGGTTCGGCGCTCGGGTTCTGTAGCCGTACCATGAGTTGTCACGTAACGGTTACGTTACGTTTTAAGGCGAAGCTACACCGGCTGCGCGTACAGCACGTGCGTGTGAGCGGGGCGTTGTAGCTTATATAAATGTCACAACGCTTGCTGACCACGCGCCACGCAAGCGGTGTGCCATCTAATAATGACATTTACATAAGCTATAACGCGCACGCCTCGCACACGTGCACGCGTTGCACACGTATTCGGTGTGGCTCGCCCTTTACTCGATACGTAAGGCAGTCCATCGGGCTGGCTCTAAAGGTGCATGCAGACCAAAAGAGCATTCGCTGTTCTATACCCCTACTCTACGAAGTTCGATCGTTACACGAAACGTGATTCGTTGATTTCGTAGAGTGGGGGATAGAACAGCGAATGCTCTTTTGGTCTGCATGCACCTTAATAAATCAGTGCGAGCGCGATAGAATGCTTTACGTATCTAGCAAAACCAAGGAGTAAAATCTAACGTAATATCCGTTACTGGCCAACTCACGGTACCTACGGCTACTGTGCGTTCGGCAGCGTCGGCGTCGCGCGCGCAGCGCAGCCGCAGAGAAACCAGCGCGTGCGCGGAATGCACACGCTCCGGCGCATGTCGCGGACGCTACTTACATTCTACTGAGGACGAGTTTCATCGCCGCACCAGTATATCGAGAGCTCACTTTATGGCAGCCATATACGAAGCGATTTACTCGCGCCAGTACTTGTATAAGTAAACTGTAAAGCTGAGATACTGTCAAGTTGGGTGCTACCGAATAAACTGGCCTACCGTAAAAATCGAAATTCGTAAATTTCGAGGATTTTTCTCTGTCACTCAAACGAAGGAAAAGGAAGGAAAGGAAAACGAATCTAATGAGTGAGAGAGACAATTGAGACAAATCCTCGAAATTTACGAATTTCGTTTTTCGCGAAAAGAGGAATGAAATGCCGCGGATGAGGTAGCTGTCAAATTAGGAACGTTCAAAATCCAAACCGTAGGGGGTATCAAAGTAGCTGTGAAGTCCTCTACTATTGGTGTGTTGGTTGGTAAGTTAGGTTGCTGTGTGTTGATGGATTCCATTTGAGCCACAAAATAGGATCTCCCATCTTCAGTTCTCGTAGGTTGCCCAACACTTGCTGCTTTGGAAACTCAGCTCGCTTGCGCTCGCGCAGCCAATCGTAATTAAATATAGCACATGATTTATTCACCTTATCTCTTCGTATTT
This sequence comes from Thaumatotibia leucotreta, assembly GCA_025490895.1. Lineage (NCBI taxonomy): Eukaryota > Metazoa > Arthropoda > Insecta > Lepidoptera > Tortricidae > Thaumatotibia > Thaumatotibia leucotreta. The sequence goes on along the minus strand of JALPQI010005953.1, from coordinate 16,668 downwards.
AGGATTATCGATGCTCGGATAGCTGTTATTTGCTTACAATGTTGCTGTGTCAGTAACGAGTCATCTGGATTGGCGATTGGCGGCAAAAACTGAGGACATCCGTATCGGATCGACGATCTCGCGCACGCGCCGGAGTTGATGTACAGCCAGTTGCGTGTTCATCTTAGGCAGATGTTAGATTAAATATTAAATGATAAATAAATGTCATTGGGACAATCTTACACAAATCGAACTAATCCAACTCAATCGATGCTTCAGTGCTCGGCCCCTATAAAGTCAATTCTGACAGCTGTCACTGTCTTAGTCAGTTCAATACAACAATGTCACTTTTGGCACATAATGTATTAAAACGGCAGCTGTCAGGAACACGGGATTGACTTCATAGCTATAGCCTTTGAACAACTAACCACTGAACAAAATTGTGGTCATGACAGTCATAAGTTCAAAATCCGTAAATTTCGGGGATTCGCCTTTTGTCACTTTAATGGCGATTATGTGACATAGACAAATCCTCGAGATGCACGCGGTTAGAGGTAGTAGGCCTGTTTCGACATTTGTCACTATACTTAACCACGTTACACCTAAACCTAGACTAGCCAACTAAACCAAATGATCGGCCATCGACTCTTTGTATCCCTCAAGTGATCACTAATTCTCGCTGCAATAAGAACGATTGGTCAGTTAACTATAGTCGATGAGCAGTCGTATCATTACGTCGAAGCCCGCGGCTTGATTGGACGCGCAATTGACACATCACTTAGCGCTCCACGCGCTGCCGTCGGCGCCCTTCGTACCAGGACTGATTGGTGATGTGGCTATCGATAACTATTGATATTGATGTCACATACAGATCATAGATTTTTTGGACGTTACATGCATTCTTAAAGATACAACGTTTTCAAACAGCGTAATGATTTTGGCACTTATAATCGCGCCGTAGATCAGCAATGCATGGGAGATTTTCTTGAATAATCTCGAATTACTTACTAACACGAGATTAAACGGTTACAAGTGTCAAAAATGTCTGGACATGAATGCCAAGTTACTGGGTTTAGGGTTAACATAATTGCGGTTACTTTATAATAGCATGAATATCAATATTGGTTGTTAAAATTAAAACTAGATTTAAGAGCATGCAAGATTGTGTAAGTGGATCTTAAACTTTTATCAGAATCTACGATAAAAGAGACATTTTGAACTTGAATATACATACATATGCAAAGGTATGTAAAATCACTAATAAGGCCCGTTCAATTTGCCAAGGGGATATATAAGATAGCGTTCGATCAATCATAAGAAGTTATATTTCATTTGAGATCGAAACATCTGAATTTAATCAATATATTAATGTCCGTGAAGTTAACCGCCCCAAACTTTTTGCCCGCAAATAACATATCTATATCGTTAGTTCATCGTTGGTTCACGTTAGTTCAGTATATGAAATCGTTAGGACCCGATTCCAACATACGTTTTTTTAAAAAACAAAATGGGGGGGGCCAGCTTCACGCTGCCCCCCCAAAACGTATTTTATGAATTTCATTGACTGCAATCGATAGATATTCGTTAGTTCATCTCAATTCGGTACATAATATCGTTAGGACCCGATTAGAAGTACAGTTTTTTTTTAATCAAAGTGGGGCGGTCAACTTCACGCTACCTCCCCAAAATGGATTTTATAGTTTTTAACGATTACAATCGATAGATATTCGTTAGTTCATCTCAATTCGGTACATAATATCGTTAGGACCCGATTAGAAGTATTTTTTTTTTTAATCAAAGTGGGGCGGTCAACTTCACGCTACCTCCCCAAAATGGATTTTATAGTTTTTAACGATTACAATCGATAGATATTCGTTAGTTCATCTCAATTCGGTACATAATATCGTTAGGACCCGATTAGAAGTATAGTTTTTTTTTTAATCAAAGTGGAGTGGAGAAATTCTTCACTCTACCGCACCATAACGGAATTTCCAAATTAAAATTACAATAATCGGTAGGTATTCGTTAGTTCTAACTACTTCGCTAAGACATATCGTAAGGACCCGTCTAATTCGGCCAGAAAAAAATAAATTAAATCCACAACTTACGAGCAACGAACGCTTTAGGTATTCAGGTTAAGTCCCATTATTCGCACCCGTTTGAGATCCTAACGATTCTAATGGCTATACTTATATCTAAGGATCATATTGGATTGATTGTCATTTATTATTTGCGGGCAAACTCACAGACTTGTCCACAATTCCTTGTTATTTTTTTCTGTAGAAGCCTATAGGAAGGCTGTTTTCACACAAGTCCTGCTGGCAAACTATTAACTTTGTCAGCAAATAGTATACCTACATCGTTAGTGCATCATGATTATACGTTAGTAAAATATTTTAAAGCGTTGGAATCCGAATAAAACTTATTTTTAACAAAATGGAGGCGGTCAACTTCACGTAAATCTTTCTGCCAAAACTATCAACTTTGCCCGCAAATAACATACCCGAATCGTTAGTTCACCATTTGTGTGCGTTAGTTCAGTATATTAAATCGTTAGGACCCGATTCCAACATACGTTTTTTTTTAAACAAAATGGGGGGGGAGGCCAGCTTCACGCTGCCCCCTCCAAAACCTATTTTATGATTTTCATTGACTGCAATCGATAGATATTCGTTAGTTCATCTCAACTCGGTACATTATATCGTTAGGACCCGATCAGAAGTATTTTTTTTTAATCAAAGTGGGGCGGTCAACTTCACGCTACCTCCCCAAACTGGATTTTATAGTTTTTAACGATTACAATCGATAGATATTCGTTAGTTCATCTCAATTCGGTACATAATATCGTTAGGACCCGATTAGAAGTATAGTTTTTTTTAAATCAAAGTGGAGTGGAGAAATTCTTCACTCTACCGCACCATAACGGAATTTTCAAATTAAAATTACAGTAATCGGTAGGTATTCGTTAGTTCTAACTACTTCGCTAAGACATATCGTAAGGACCCGTCTAATTCGGCCAGAAAAAAATAAATTAAATCCACAACTTACGAGCAACGAACGCTTTAGGTATTCAGGTTAAGTCCCATTATTCGCACCTGTTTGAGATCCTAACGATTCTAATGGCTATACTTATATCTAAGGATCATATTGGATAGATTGACATTTATTATTTGCGGGCAAACTCACAGACTTGTCCACAATTCCTTGTTATTTTTTTCTGTACATGCCTATAGGAAGGCTGTTTTCAAACACGTCCTGCTGGCAAACTATTAACTTTGTCAGCAAATAGTATACCTACATCGTTAGTGCATCATGATTATACGTAAGTAAAATATTTTAAAGCGTTGGAATCTGAATAAAACTTTTTTTTAACAAAATGGAGGCGGTCAACTTCACGTAAATCTTTCTGCCAAAACTATCAACTTTGCCCGCAAATAACATACCCGAATCGTTAGTTCGCCATTTGTGTGCGTTAGTTCAGTATATTAAATCGTTAGGACCCGATTCCAACATACGTTTTTTTTAAAAACAAAATGGGGGGCGGTCAACTTCACGCTACCTCCCCAAAATGGATTTTATGATTTTCATTGACTGCAATCGATAGATATTCGTTAGTTCATCTCATCTCGGTACATTATATCGTTAGGACCCGATTAGAAGTATTTTTTTTTTAATCAAAGTGGGGCGGTCAACTTCACGCTACCTCCCCAAAATGGATTTTATAGTTTTTAACGATTACAATCGATAGATATTCGTTAGTTCATCTCAATTCGGTACATAATATCGTTAGGACCCGATTAGAAGTATAGTTTTTTTTAAATCAAAGTGGAGTGGAGAAATTCTTCACTCTACCGCACCATAACGGAATTTTCAAATTAAAATTACAGTAATCGGTAGGTATTCGTTAGTTCTAACTACTTCGCTAAGACATATCGTAAGGACCCGTCTAATTCGGCCAGAAAAAAATAAATTAAATCCACAACTTACGAGCAACGAACGCTTTAGGTATTCAGGTTAAGTCCCATTATTCGCACCTGTTTGAGATCCTAACGATTCTAATGGCTATACTTATATCTAAGGATCATATTGGATAGATTGACATTTATTATTTGCGGGCAAACTCACAGACTTGTCCACAATTCCTTGTTATTTTTTTCTGTAGAAGCCTATAGGAAGGCTGTTTTCAAACACGTCCTGCTGGCAAACTATTAACTTTGTCAGCAAATAGTATACCTACATCGTTAGTGCATCATGATTATACGTAAGTAAAATATTTTAAAGCGTTGGAATCTGAATAAAACTTTATAACTACAATATTCTTACTGCTGAAAATAAAGTTAAAGCGACTTGGAAAATTATAAATAATAGTGATACTAATTTTCCGAAAGAGAATCTTTCAGCAATTGTAGCAGACGGGAAACAAGTACATGATGCAAATGAGATCGCTGAAAAATTTAACAACTTTTTCTTAAATCAGGCTAAGGACCAATCTAAAAAAATGTTAAGGACAACCTTATCACGTACTTACAATAATAGATACAATTCGCTATACATGAAACCTACCAATTCTAATGAAATACTTAAAATAATTTATGATCTTAAAAATACAACAAGCACGGGTTATGACGCAGTTACAACTAAAATAATTAAAGCAGTAGCAACTATAATATCTCCAGTGCTAAGTTTCATAGTTAATAAGTGTATAGAAGAAGGATCTTTCCCTGATAAACTCAAAATCACAATTATTAAGCCGCTCTTTAAAAAGGGAGAAAAGCTAGACATGAATTCATATAGACCGATAGCTTTATTAACAATATTTTCCAAGATTTTTGAGAAAGCGATTTACGTCCGACTGTACAGCTTTTTTGAGTTTAACAAAATTTTGTGCAATGAACAGAAAGGTTTCAGGAAAAATATGTCTATTAATTCTGCCATTTATAGCTTTTTGCAAAAAAATATACTCGAGAATGGATGAAAGCCGTCCAGTTTTTGCGGTCTACATTGATTTGACCAAGGCTTTTGACTATGTAGACCACAAAATACTGCTAGACAAACTATACCTATATGGGGTACGAGGCAATGTGCACAACTTGATAAAATCATACATCACCGGTCGATTTCAACGCACATGCATAACTAGAACATCGCCTCTGACTAAAATAGAATCAGAACATTTTTCGGGCGATAGTTTAGTTACGTTTGGAGTGCCTCAGGGAAGCATCTTGGGGCCCTTACTCTTTTTGGTGTACGTTAATGACCTCCCTGGAGCTATCTCATATCCCACAGTCTTATATGCTGATGACTGCACTATTGTGTTGAATAATAAGAATGAAATATCTGGTTGTTTAGAGTCTTTAGTGCACTGGTTGGAAGAGAACAATTTAAAAATTAATCTGCAAAAAACATCAATTATGAGCTTCAGTCAAAGGAAGGTTGAAGATATTACTAATGTGACATTCAGAGATAATAATATTGCTAGCACTCATTCCACAAAGTTCTTAGGATTGTATATTGACGATAAAATGAATTGGAGTACACATACTGACATTCTTTGTAACAAACTAGTCCAATATTCGTACACTTTGTTTATGTTAAACAAGATCGTAAACCATGATGCTGTAATGTCTGCCTATCATGGCTATATATCTTCAGCCTTAAGGTACGGGATTATTTTCTGGGGCAATTCCAGCTATGCCACTGATGTTCATAAAGGTCAGAAACGGTGCATTAGATCCATTTGTAAGCTAAGACGCACTGACAGCTGTAGACCATATTTTAAGCAACTTAAACTGCTCACTGTATTTGATTTGTACATTCTCGAAACAGCCCTTTTTGTTAAAAGAAATATGCACTTATTCACGCACATTACGGGGGCTCGAAACTGTGACAAGATACTCCTAGTACCCGGTAAATCGGCTCTTTTCCAAAAAAGTATTTTTGGAATGGCGCCGAAAATATATAATTGTTTACCGAAGTCACTAAGGCTGACAGATGACGAAATTATTTTTAAGAAAAACCTAGTTAAGTTTCTAAGTGAACATAGTTTTTACTCTGTAACGGAATTTCTTGACATAAAGCAATACAATGACTAATACAATTATCTATACTATTTGATACGAGTATTTGACAATTTGGATTTATTATATTAATATCTAGTATTAGGCAGTTACTTTTCTCTATTGACATTTAAATGTATAATCACAGACAATCTGTTATATGTAATTTTGACCTACCCTCTATTTTGATATTTTAATTTTTATTATTTTCTAAGTATAAATTATCGAAGGTAGGGTACCTATGTTGACATTTTGTAGCTTTCATTTTATTTGTTTACTTTTGCATGCCTTTGGTCGAATGCACTGAAACTTTGTAACTTTAAGATCTTTTATGTACGTGTGTTCTAGCAAATAAAAAGTTTGAAGTTTGAAGTTGAAGTTTGAACTTTTTTTTAACAAAATGGAGGCGGTCAACTTCACGTAAATCTTTCTGCCAAAACTATCAACTTTGCCCGCAAATAACATACCCGAATCGTTAGTTCACCATTTGTGTGCGTTAGTTCAGTATATTAAATCGTTAGGACCCGATTCCAACATACGTTTTTTTTAAAAACAAAATGGGGGGCGGTCAACTTCACGCTACCTCCCCAAAATGGATTTTATGATTTTCATTGACTGCAATACACAAAACATGTACACAAAACGCGATTGGTTGATTTCGTAGAACGGGCGCTAGAACAGCGAATGCTCTTCTGGTTTAAACGCACCTTTAGATGTAGGCGGTAACAGGTTTCGAATCGCTTGTTGTGCTTCTGCTCGCAGGCCTACTACCGTGAAAATTGAAAATCGTAAATTTCGAGATTTTTTCTCTGTCACTCAAACGAAGTCGTCATTAGAGTGAGAGAGACAAATCTCGAAATTAACGAATTTCGTATTTCGCGGTAGGGCCGCAGCTCCGGTGGTGTACAATCAAGCATTTTGTCGTTGCTGTTGTCGGAACTCATTGTTCAATGTCAACACAATTAACAACACCACTAAATTCTAATGAAAACGTACGGTTTACAAAAATAATATATTATATTAAATTTTATTCTAGTTATTTTTACTAATTAACTATACAGTAGAACCCGGTTAATACGATCACGTTTAATACGATTTCCCGCATAATACGCCATTTTATGCCGGTCCCTGCAAGTTCAGTCATATTTTCCTACATTTTTGTACGGTTAATACGATTCATAATCCCGTTTAATACGCTCTCTGCAACTGTAACCCAAGTTACATATGGCATTATTTACTTAAAGATTTAAGCAGGAAGGTTCTAATTTTATTATATCTATTGGAAATTAGACTGGAAAAAATAATTCTACTGATCGCTCCTCCTTTGTAGGTAACTTTGTTGTACTGACCAAGCGACCGGTAAAGTTTATGACATGATCCCATCGCATACACCTGTATGTGCAAATTGTGCAACCTTAGTACAATTTGTTTCATTTATGTATTATCTTCATCTGTGCCTCCGAATCAGTTATATACAGGGTGTTTGTTTCGATTTGCAATAAATTAGACAGGTTACTTGGGCCATTAATAGAAGTTGTCTGGTATATTTTTGTTTTCATACATAATAAATGAAAGTAAGTGTGAGAGAACCTTAACAATAAAATAAAAGTTAATCTCGGGTGACTGACGGCACATGCCAAATTAAGTAACATTAGAATGTAATAAAGGTTGCAATACACATGTTCAGTGATTAAACTTATTTTTTTAATAACTCAATAACGGTAAGAGTTAAAACAATAGTTTCTTAGAGAAATTAATTAAATTTGACCTAAATAAGCTTCCCTTAAAGTTATAGCATATGAAGAAAAACACGCTGTATATAGGTACATATGTATAAGAAAAATATCTCATGTGTAACATTTCGCTGTAAAAGCAAAAAAATTGCAAATAAAATACAATTTCTTCCCGCATAATACGCTTTCCCGCTTAAGACGCGTTTTTTGTCTGGTCCCTACAAAATCGTATTAACGGGGTTTCACTGTATATATATTAGGTATTTTTAATGTATTTTTACTATTAAAAAGCGGTATTACACTGCGCGAGTTATGGGGCGGTAGAGTGATGAAGGTGAGCGCCCAACTTTGATTTGAAAAAACTATACTTCTAATCGGGTCCTAACGATATTATGTACCGAATTGAGATGAACTAACGAATATCCATCGATTGTAATCGTTAAAAACTATAAAATCCATTTTGGGGAGGTAGCGTGAAGTTGACCGCCCCACTTTGATGAAAAAAAAATACTTCTAATCGGGTCCTAACGATATAATGTACCGAGTTGGGATGAACTAACGAATATCTATCGATTGCAGTCAATGAAATTCATAAAATACGTTTTGGGGGGGCAGCGTGAAGCTGGCCCCCCCCATTTTGTTTTTTAAAAAAACGTATGTTGGAATCGGGTCCTAACGATTTCATGTACTGAACTAACGTGAACCAACGATGAACTAACGATATAGATATGTTATTTGCGGGCAAAGTTGATAGTTTTGGCAGAAAGATTTACGTGAAGTTGACCGCCTCCATTTTGTTAAAAAAAAGTTTTATTCGGATTCCAACGCTTTAAAATATTTTACTTACGTATAATCATGATGCACTAACGATGTAGGTATACTATTTGCTGACAAAGTTAATAGTTTGCCAGCAGGACGTGTGTGAAAACAGCCTTCCTATAGGCTTCTACAGAAAAAAATAACAAGGAATTGTGGACAAGTCTGTGAGTTTGCCCGCAAATAATAAATGTCAATCTATCCAATATGATCCTTAGATATAAGTATAGCCATTAGAATCGTTAGGATCTCAAACAGGTGCGAATAATGGGACTTAACCTGAATACCTAAAGCGTTCGTTGCTCGTAAGTTGTGGATTTAATTTATTTTTTTCTGGCCGAATTAGACGGGTCCTTACGATATGTCTTAGCGAAGTAGTTAGAACTAACGAATACCTACCGATTACTGTAATTTTAATTTGAAAATTCCGTTATGGTGCGGTAGAGTGAAGAATTTCTCCACTCCACTTTGATTTAAAAAAACTATACTTCTAATCGGGTCCTAACGATATTATGTACCGAATTGAGATGAACTAACGAATATCTATCGATTGTAATCGTTAAAAACTATAAAATCCATTTTGGGGAGGTAGCGTGAAGTTGACCGCCCCACTTTGATTAAAAAAAAAATACTTCTAATCGGGTCCTAACGATATAATGTACCGAGTTGGGATGAACTAACGAATATCTATCGATTGCAGTCAATGAAATTCATAAAATACGTTTTGGGCAGCGTGAAGCTGGCCCCCCCCATTTTGTTTTTTAAAAAAACGTATGTTGGAATCGGGTCCTAACGATTTAATATACTGAACTAACGCACACAAATGGTGAACTAACGATTCGGGTATGTTATTTGCGGGCAAAGTTGATAGTTTTGGCAGAAAGATTTACGTGAAGTTGACCGCCTCCATTTTGTTAAAAAAAAGTTTTATTCGGATTCCAACGCTTTAAAATATTTTACTTACGTATAATCATGATGCACTAACGATGTAGGTATACTATTTGCTGACAAAGTTAATAGTTTGCCAGCAGGACGTGTGTGAAAACAGCCTTCCTATAGGCTTCTACAGAAAAAAATAACAAGGAATTGTGGACAAGTCTGTGAGTTTGCCCGCAAATAATAAATGTCAATCTATCCAATATGATCCTTAGATATAAGTATAGCCATTAGAATCGTTAGGATCTCAAACGGGTGCGAATAATGGGACTTAACCTGAATACCTAAAGCGTTCGTTGCTCGTAAGTTGTGGATTTAATTTATTTTTTTCTAGCCGAATTAGACGGGTCCTTACGATATGTCTTAGCGAAATAGTTAGAACTAACGAATACCTACCGATTACTGTAATTTTAATTTGAAAATTCCGTTATGGTGAGGTAGAGTGAAGAATTTCTCCACTCCACTTTGATTAAAAAAAACTATACTTCTAATCGGGTCCTAACGATATAATGTACCGAATTGAGATGAACTAACGAATATCTATCGATTGTAATCGTTAAAAACTATAAAATCCATTTTGGGGAGGTAGCGTGAAGTTGACCGCCCCACTTTGATTAAAAAAAAAATACTTCTAATCGGGTTCTAACGAAAACTGTAGCCACTTTTAAAACCCATACAAAACGGTTCTTAATTGCTACGCAAAAAAGCACTCAATAGGCAATCGAGCAAATACCTACACAAAATATACATACTCACTCACATACACTCACAGCACTCACGCCACACACAAATGTATAAATACCTACTCGTATATAATAATTGTAATAAACATAATATCCTGCCTATAATTATGTTTATAATGATAGTGTAGTTTTAATTCGTATTGTATCAATTAGTTAATTTTAAATGTATACCATTAGTAATAGTCCCAATGTAACTATGCAAGGTGTCTTAGATAAATAGTGCCATCTTCTCTGTATACCTCGGGCCTCACTGAAAATCAGCGTTGCGTAGTGTGCCCTGCGGTGCCCTACGTGACAACAAGCTGAGTGAGGACCCTTTGGCACAAATTCAATATCTCTGTTTTTAATGTAATATAAATTTAAGTTATGTTTTGTGCTAATAAATTCATTTCATTTCATTTCATATAATGTACCGAGTTGGGATGAACTAACGAATATCTATCGATTGCAGTCAATGAAATTCATAAAATACGTTTTGGGCAGCGTGAAGCTGGCCCCCCCCATTTTGTTTTTTAAAAAAACGTATGTTGGAATCGGGTCCTAACGATTTAATATACTGAACTAACGCACACAAATGGTGAACTAACGATTCGGGTATGTTATTTGCGGGCAAAGTTGATAGTTTTGGCAGAAAGATTTACGTGAAGTTGACCGCCTCCATTTTGTTAAAAAAAAGTTTTATTCGCATTCCAACGCTTTAAAATATTTTACTTACGTATAATCATGATGCACTAACGATGTAGGTATACTATTTGCTGACAAAGTTAATAGTTTGCCAGCAGGACGTGTGTGAAAACAGCCTTCCTATAGGCTTCTACAGAAAAAAATAACAAGGAATTGTGGACAAGTCTGTGAGTTTGCCCGCAAATAATAAATGTCAATCTATCCAATATGATCCTTAGATATAAGTATAGCCATTAGAATCGTTAGGATCTCAAACGGGTGCGAATAATGGGACTTAACCTGAATACGAGTACCTAAAGCGTTCGTTGCTCGTAAGTTGTGGATTTAATTTATTTTTTTCTGGCCGAATTAGACGGGTCCTTACGATATGTCTTAGCGAAATAGTTAGAACTAACGAATACCTACCGATTACTGTAATTTTAATTTGAAAATTCCGTTATGGTGAGGTAGAGTGAAGAATTTCTCCACTCCACTTTGATTAAAAAAAACTATACTTCTAATCGGGTCCTAACGATATTATGTACCGAATTGAGATGAACTAACGAATATCTATCGATTGTAATCGTTAAAAACTATAAAATCCATTTTGGGGAGGTAGCGTGAAGTTGACCGCCCCACTTTGATAAAAAAAAAATACTTCTAATCGGGTCCTAACGATATAATGTACCGAGTTGGGATGAACTAACGAATATCTATCGATTGCAGTCAATGAAATTCATAAAATACGTTTTGGGGGGGCAGCGTGAAGCTGGCCCCCCCCCATTTTGTTTTTTAAAAAAACGTATGTTGGAATCGGGTCCTAACGATTTAATATACTGAACTAACGCACACAAATGGTGAATTAACGATTCGGGTATGTTATTTGCGGGCAAAGTTGATAGTTTTGGCAGTAATGGGACTTAACCTGAATACCTAAAGCGTTCGTTGCTCGTAAGTTGTGGATTTAATTTATTTTTTTCTGGCCGAATTAGACGGGTCCTTACGATATGTCTTAGCGAAGTAGTTAGAACTAACCAATACCTATCGATTACTGTAATTTTAATTTGAAAATTCCGTTATGGTGCGGTAGAGTGAAGAATTTCTCCACTCCACTTTGATTTAAAAAAAACTATACTTCTAATCGGGTCCTAACGATATTATGTACCGAATTGAGATGAACTAACGAATATCTATCGATTGTAATTGTTAAAAACTATAAAATCCATTTTGGGGAGGTAGCGTGAAGATGACCGCCCCACTTTGATTAAAAAAAAAATACTTCTAATCGGGTCCTAACGATATTATGTACCGAATTGAGATGAACTAACGAATATCTATCGATTGTAATCGTTAAAAACTATAAAATCCATTTTGGGGAGGTAGCGTGAAGTTGACCGCCCCACTTTGATTAAAAAAAAACTGTACTTCTAATCGGGTCCTAACGATATTATGTACCGAATTGAGATGAACTAACGAATATCTATCGATTGCAGTCAATGAAATTCATAAAATACGTTTTGGGGGGGCAGCGTGAAGCTGGCCCCCCCCATTTTGTTTTTTAAAAAAACGTATGTTGGAATCGGGTCCTAACGATTTCATATACTGAACTAACGTGAACCAACGATGAACTAACGATATAGATATGTTATTTGCGGGCAAAAAGTTTGGGGCGGTCAACTTCACGGACATAATATATTACGCAACATCGTTTTATTATAATTAGTTTCTGCAAGTTAAATACGATGTGATCATTATCATCAAAGATTAGTATTAACAAATCTGCTCGTCTTGTGAGTTACTCGGACGAAGTTATAACTAAGTCGAGACTGAAACAGGTTTGTGAATGGCATTTTGTCGCGTGTTTTGATTGCTTCTACTCTGTAGTAGCGTTGTTCGTGTTAGGCTCGCTCTTAAAGTAAACTGGGTCGGGAGCCGAGACATGCATGGTTTAAGGCTATTGATTACATGGGCCGGTTGCATTATGAATGAACGACACGTGCCTGTAAATAACTATAGGTGTTTTAAACAGTAACAACAAAACGTCTATCTTTAATTAGGTACCGTCGGCCCTAGCATATCTTGTGTTTGATAGCAACGCGCGGCCACATGATGGCTACCATTTTTTCATTAAAAAAATTAGCCGCGTTACCATGATAAGGCCGCGAGTTGCTTTCAAACAGAAGATATGCTGCTGCGAGGTTTATATTCGTAACGTCACGATCTGCGTAACTTATCTTCTATCTTTCGCTCGCATCATCAATATACAGCCTGAATTCGAGCGGGATGCACGGAAAGCGGTTTAAAAAACAATTACGCGACGAACTCATGGCTAATTTACTGGCTTTGCTATACAGAAACACGGATGCAAATCGCTATTCTTCAGTGATGTGATACCAATGTGATACGGACTGATAAAAAAATTAATAGATAGACTACTCCAATCATTCTAGAAACCTTTTGTTTGAGAGGTCATTCTTGATACCTCGATTTTTTACCAACCAGTTGTCAATGGAGGTCAAAGTGTATTGTTTCAAATGAACCTGTTAAAAATATAACATGTTTCCATATGCGAGGCAACGGACACATGACACGAGCACAAACTTAGTGTAAATATTATGGTTTGCTTGATGTATGATTGTCTAAATTTAGAGCCTCAACTGATACATCTGTTCTGTCTGATGTAGGTATCTGTGTGCCCCGTTGTGACGGCAGTAAGTATACATTTGTCACCACCCCAAATCTTCCCGTGGGTGTCGTAAAAGTCAACTAAGAAATTCACGTGTCAATGAATATTCCTCTATAGAAGATAGATGATGGGTAGCAGCATCGTCATAGTGGAAATACTACTGCGGTTACCAACCCACTTGCCCAGCGTGGCGATTATGGGCATTTGTCTATTCGCATGGGTAATAGGAGATACCTATTTCACTCCGCCGTCGGATATAGGTGAACTGAAATAGGCTGGTGATGTGTGTCGCTTTCACTTTGATGATGCCTGGGTTGTAGTGACAGAGGCAAACGCTCGATGGTAGAACGGTAGGTATAGTATCGATATCGAGATACGATGCAGATGCAGTCGGGCGTGACGCTTGACGGATATTTCTGACGAGACAGTTCCTTGGCCTCAACCTTGACACTTGGACGCTACACTAGAAAACAAATCAGGTTGCTTTTACTGAACAGGGCGACGATGAAGTTGGCGACAAATCGAAGCCAGAATTAAGTTTATCTGATGTAACGTCGTTACTCTTCGTTTAAAAGGAAAGGACTGCTAACATGTATCTGATATATATATTTAATTCGGGGATGGAGATACAAGGCCCTTAGAATCTGCACAGTAAGAGATGAATAAGATACGAAAGAGCGCCAGTGCTCATTCAAAACAAAGTCGGTTTTTGAAAACTGTTAATAAAGTGAAGGCGTTTCAAACTCAAACTAGTATTTTTCATGACATCATAGTATGACTTAATGCACTTTGAATTAGCACATTTGACAGACCGCCATCGCCGGTGACCTCACCAAGACACAACTGTTGTCTATTGGTCCGGCTTTTCGCTCGAGGTCCTACGCCTTTCCACCAGAGCTATGCTATGTGGATGCGTTCGATGTCCACCAATCACAGTTAAGCATCGTAGAAAATGTACTATGTTCCGAGGATGTGAAGAGTCAGTAGATGTACCATAAGCTGCTGTCGCGTTATTAACGCGAACTTACTTTCTATCCGTCTCGCTCGCACCAATACGCGAGTACGAGCGGGAGCGGGATGGAAAAAGTAAGTCCACGTTAATGATACGGCGGCAGTTCATGGTAAGCACACAGGGCCAGTTTACAGGGTACAGTACCTACATACCTCTTCAGTCACTATCAGGGTCGCGTTTTATAAAGTTACAATTTACAATTTTGCTGTTTGCCTCTCTTTCTAGCCAATATGTGCGTGCGTTAGAGAGGCAAACAGCGAAATTGTAAAATGTAACTTTATAAGACGTGACCCAGATATATCCTAGCGACCAGGGTGCTCACAAATATCTGAGCAGGCCTGTATTGTCATGGAGTTATTCAGATATTTTTGAACACCGTGGCAGCTTCGATATATCTGATTGCGACTGTTCAATAGTTTAATAGTACATTGTGCATCAAGGGAGGTAAGTACGGAATTACTAACGAGAGTGTTAGAAGCCCGACGCCGTTAGGCGGAGGGCTTTTATGACTCGAGTTAGTATTCCGCTTACCGACCGTGATGCATACAATGTTTTTCATCACACTTGCCAACCAAAAAATAAGTTTTAAGACATAATATCATTAAATGACGTACCTACTGACATTTCTATTACTCCCTAGGGAATTTCACTTTTCTATTACTCCCGCTGCGCGCGCAAGCAATGGCGCGCTTAGACAGCAAGTGTGATGAAAGATATTTTACGGCAACCAAATCGATCTCGTACCTATCTACATCCATATCTTAACGACAAATCGCGCAGACTACCTGCCTGCGACTACGGCGGGTGTAACGTCGAATGGCCGAAACGTCAGGATAAAATTAAACGTAAGTTTACGCGATTAAGACCCGTTTGTCGTTAAAATATGATTGATAATCGTGAAAGTTTAAATCAATCTCAGACAGTCTGTGTCTGAGTAAATAGACCCATATTGTGCCAATCTGGCCTTCGCTCCTTCAATTTCAAGTCGGTGGTTCACATCTAAGCACTAAATAATTACAAAGCAATTTGCTGGAATTATATTCCGCAAATAACGTCTAAGCTGCAATCTTCTTAGTTATAAAAACTGACCTTCATTCGCGGCCGACCGTACCATCGCCGTCACTGACCAAATGTACACTCTATGGGCTTTGCAATAAGGATTAAATGTTCAGATAATTGTTGGCGCTTGCATTATCGTTCGCGGTGTTTATTGGTCGTTTCTAAACCTTATTACAAAAGCTTAAGGTCCACTCGTGGTCTGTTAGTGCCATTATTCGGGGCTTTACTTGTCTTTAACTTATAAATCCAAGATGTAATGCAGTCGCGACGTAGGTGACGTAACTGGTTACATTCGAATTGTAAATTTTTAAGAATCAGAATTCAGAGGCTGTGATTGGCTGTTTTATAAATTATAATACGGCACATGGGCCTGCCCTGCGACGCACACGTGGCGATTTGGTTGTAAATGTTTATTAAAATTGTAAACAAGCCAATGTCATTTATCTTGATTTACTCGATCGGTTTAATTTACTCTTGAAAATACCGCGCGTGCAGCCATTTATGTATGCTTATTTATTAGGTTGATACAATACATGTGAAAATTTTAACTTAAGTGTTAAGTGGTGTCTACATTCTTTACCGTTAGTTTATATTGAACACCATTTTACAGAGATATACCTTACTCTAGTTACCTACATCTAGAATAAAATTTGCAGAATCAATCTGCTCTTTTTACATATCGCTATCAGTAGCGAGATGTAAAAGGAGCAGATTGTTCTTAGTTCTTTTGACACACTTCATAGCCTGGTACGTTTCCGCATTCTTCACGGATATTTTAAAGGTGCATTCAGACCAAAAGAGCATTCGCTATTCCATCCCCCACTCTACGAAATTAACGAATCACGTTTCGTGTAACGATCGGATTTCGTAGAGTAGGGGGTTAGAAAATGGATTTCAAAAACATAAGTACTGTTTAAAAAAACCGGTTAGTTTAAAAATATATCATATCATACGCTGCTACTTGTATACAGAACCACTCGTGAGT
>JALPQI010005952.1:0-48838 GCA_025490895.1 Thaumatotibia leucotreta | reverse complement strand
TGGTACCAGGGTCTGATGATGGAGCCGGAAGGTGGCCATAGGAACTCGTAATTAAACTATGCAACCCTATCGAGTTTGAGCTCATTGGATTAGTCTTGACGAGTACTTTGATACTATATGGTAACCAGGGTCTGATGATGGAGCCGGAAGGTGGCCATAGGAACTCCGTAATTAAACGATGCAACCCTATCGAGTTTGAACTCATTGGATTAGTCTTGACAAGTACTTTGATACTATATGGTAACCAGGGTCTGATGATGGAGCCGGAAGGTGGCCATAGGAACTCCGTAATTAAACGATGCAACCCTATCGAGTTTGAACTCATTGGATTAGTCTTGACAAGTACTTTGATACTATATGGTAACCAGGGTCTGATGATGGAGCCGGAAGGTGGCCATAGGAACTCGTAATTAAACTATGCAACCCTATCGAGTTTGAGCTCATTGGATTAGTCTTGACGAGTACTTTGATACTATATGGTAACCAGGGTCTGATGATGGAGCCGGAAGGTGGCCATAGGAACTCCGTAATTAAACGATGCAACCCTATCGAGTTTGAACTCATTGGATTAGTCTTGACAAGTACTTTGATACTATATGGTAACCAGGGTCTGATGATGGAGCCGGAAGGTGGCCATAGGAACTCGTAATTAAACTATGCAACCCTATCGAGTTTGAGCTCATTGGATTAGTCTTGACGAGTACTTTGATACTACATGGTAACCAGGGTCTGATGATGGAGCCGGAAGGTGGCCATAGGAACTCCGTAATTAAACGATGCAGCCCTATCGAGTTTGAGCTCATTGGATTCCTCTTGACGAGTACTTTGATACTATATGGTAACCAGGGTCTGATGATGGAGCCGGAAGGTGGCCATAGGAACTCCGTAATTAAACGATTCAACCCTATCGAGTTTGAGCTCATTGGATTAGTTTTGACGAGTACATTGATACTATATTATGGTAACCAGGGTCTGATGTTGGAGTTGGAAGGTGGCCATAGGAACTCGTAATTAAACGATGCAACCCTATCGAGTTTGAGCTCATTGGATTAGTCGTGACAAGTACTTTGATACTATATGGTAACCAGGGTCTGATGATGGAGCCGTAAGGTGGCCATAGGAACTCCGTAATTAAACGATGCAACCCTATCGAGTTTGAGCTCATTGGATTCCTCTTGACGAGTACTTTGATACTATATGGTAACCAGGGTCTGATGATGGAGCCGGAAGGTGGCCCTAGGAACTCCGTAATTAAACGATTCAACCCTATCGAGTTTGAGCTCATTGGATTAGTTTTGACGAGTACATTGATCCTATATTATGGTAACCAGGGTCTGATGTTGGAGTTGGAAGGTGGCCATAGGAACTCCGTAATTAAACGGCGCAACCCCATCGAGTTTGGGCTCATTGGATTCGTCTTCACGAGTCTCCGATTGAAAAAGCTCTACGTATTTACCCAACGAATCAGCAGGTCAATAAACATAATTCAGCCATTCTCGAACATTTTAGGAAGAAGAATACACAAATGTTTAAAATAATAGCACAAGATCAATTGATGGATCAAAAAAGAATGATCAGATTGATATTAATAAAATAATACTCACGGACATTAACAAAACAGGAGGTCTTCCAAAAGAACTAGAAATATTTGTTGGTGCTAAAGTTATGTTGAGGTCTAACGTTGACGTTGCTAAGGGACTTGTGAATGGAGCAATAGGTCACGTCACATCACTGAAATCCTATGGCGTATTACAGACGTGCTCAACTATACGATAGCGATGTGCCATCGGTTCGCGTAGACTTTGGTAACGATGGCATTCACATAATACACCCTAAATCAGTTCAATTTCCTGCTAAATTTAATCACGGCACAGCTGAAAGAAGAATGCTCCCGATTGTCTTGTCTTGGGCTTCAATGGTGCATAAAATGCAGGGAACTACTGTAGATCATGCTGTTATTTATCTAGGCTCCAAATTGTTCACTGTTGGTCAAGCTTATGTAGCTTTAAGCCGAGTTAGGTCTTTAGCAGGTCTTCAAATCGAAGAACTTGACTGCTCCAAGTTGACGTCAAGGAAACCTTGTAATGTTGATGCATTAAAAGAAATGGATAGAATGAGAAACGTTACAAATAACTAACAAGTGATTACATAATTTCAACATTAAGTATTGATATTTAAATCAGTACATATTACAAATCATGTGAACAAACTACGGACTTCATGACGGAATAACGCTGCTACGCGCTGCGAACTACGTCGTAGTAAATCTCGAATTAAAAATAGAGGTACTAAAAAGTTAAAAATAAAATTAAAGAAAAAAAACCTTTTTAAAAAACAAGCTTTTATTATTTGTTTATAAAATGAACTAAAAAGTTAAAAATAAATTTAACTCTAAAAATAAATATAACACTTTGTAACTTGATTGTAACCTTTAACGACAAATAAGCGTCTTCGTCTAGGACAAAATAATTCCATATTGTACAAATTTATTTAATTTTAACACTAAAACTTTTCACCATACATAATTATTCAATCTCGTCCTCCCTCTTTATCATAGTCCCCATTTATAAATGAAAGCGTGTTACATTGTGATAGCTTGAGGAAAATGTTGTGTTGTATTAAATGTAACACGCTTTCATTTATGAACAGGGACTATGATAAAGAGGGGGGACGAGATTGAATAATTATGTATGGTGAAAAGTTTTAGTGTTAAAATTAAATAAATTTGTACAATATGGAATTATTTTGTCCTAGACGAAGACGCTTATTTGTCGTTAAAGGTTACAATCAAGTTACAAAGTGTTATATTTATTTTTAGAGTTAAATTTATTTTTAACTTTTTAGTTCATTTTATAAACAAATAATAAAAGCTTGTTTTTAAAAAGGTTTTTTTTCTTTAATTTTATTTATCATTTAATTCAGAAAGAATACGCGTTTATGCAGTATAAAAACATGAATGAAGTGGATATACGTAAACATTTCATGCTTTATTGTCGTTACAAAACTGACATCGATGTTAACTTTTTTGTGAGAATTAACACGTTCGACGCCGGTGACACACATATGTGACCGAAAAAACTATATTCCTATGCCAGTGACACACATACGTGTTCAAAGTAATCTCATTCTTATGCCACTAGCATTAATCAAGTTCTCACTCCTATGCCAGTCGCATCGAAATACGAACATTTTTGACACAAGTGTGTGTCACCGGCATAGGAGTACAATCTTTTCGGTCACACATGCGTGTCACTGGCATAGGATGTCTACTTATGAGACAATTTCGATCGACATAGTATAAGTTCTTAGTGAAACAGTACCGGAGGCGAACGTGTTAAATTAAGTTACAAAATTTTCTAATTTAACTAACAAACCAAATTATTAAATGTTTTATAAAATAAACAACAGCTTCTTATAATTATTTCTATCGTATTAATTTTAAAATATACAGTCAGTCGAATTGAGAACCTCCTCCATTTTTTGAAGTCGATTGAAAAATGGGACCATCATATTAAGGCCACAGACCAGATCCTTGGCTATTGTACTCACTTCATGAGCTCAGACAGGAACACGTAGCTAGTGTGGTGACTGGCCGGCGCGATGAATACGTCAGCGCCCGCTTGCACGCCGCGCTCGCGCACGTGCTCTTGTGAGTTGAAGCGGACGCAGTAGTGTGGCTCTGTTACCTGCAGAATGACAGAATATTAACTCGTTCGTCCTCGGTAGTGTTCCAAGTCCTTAATAACATGCAGATAGAATAATAGATACATTACGACACAAGTGCGAAAAACATGAAATTCGAAACGAGTGGCGATGTTTTAAATCGACACGAGTCACGAATTTCGTTAATGCACGTGTCTCGTGCGACGTTTTTTTAGTACAGATGGCCCTCCGAAGTTTCAAACCTGACGTAAAATGACACACTTCTCGCACTAGAGCCTAAAATACACCTTCTTTCAATTTAAGAGCTCTGAGCTCTTGTCGGTGTAGCCATATGCACCTGTCTTCACACTCCTCTGTCCTCAGCAGTCCTCTTCACCTCCTCATACGACATGACGCCCATACACCATCTGTACTAAAATTTATCTTAAACAACTCCTATGCCAGTGATACGGATGAGTGATCGCAAGGATTGTAGTCACAACACCTATGTCAAAAGTGTTCGTATTTCAATGACAGCGACATAGGAGTACTAACTTGATTTATGCTAATATAATAATAATCCAATTTTTTGATCACAAACTACTCTGACCAGCCAAAACCAATATCTATTTGTTTTGTAAAAAACACAGAATTTTTTTTAATTGTTAATTTAAGTAGTTCGTAGTTAGGCATCAGCCGCGAATGCTGACGACATGGGTTCAAATCCCACTTCAGGCGTTGGTAAACTTCGGTACATGTTTAAATATCTATTTGCTTCACGATTTGCACAAGAAGTTTCATGGTCTCATAATGCAGCGGAGTCGAAAAGGCTAGTTAAATTATACCGTGAGAACCCGGCGTATCCAAGGGCGACTTCTCTGGGATGATTTCCACGAACGACAAAAACAAGGTCAACAACATGCGCTGATTTCCTAGTATCGATTTGCGAAACGAATTTAAATCCTCATTCCGATTTAAACGCCGGTTTCTGTACTGGCGGAGATAGTTTAAAAAATAATTAGATATATGCAAGTGGTGGGACCTATAATTAACATCTTCGATGCGGCAACTAGTTTAACTCTTCGTAATTAATTGATCAAAAAAACGCAGTGAATGTGTTAAGTATCAATTAGGTACATAGAACTGTTAAAAGTTGGACTAACGTTTCAGGCATTTTCGTCAGCCTCCGTAGCCTAGTCGGTAGTGACCCTACCTATACCTACGAAGCAGGAGGTTCCAGGTTCGAATCCCGGCGAGGGCATTATTTGTGCATTTATTTATCACCTTGGTCATGGGTGTCTATGTATTTAAGTATCTGTATATTTAATTACCGTGGGACTAGGTCGATTTGTGTAAGATGTCTCAGATATTTATTTATTTATCTTGCAAAATTGTTTTTGAATTAATTTTGGTCATAAACTTGATCAAAACGAAAAAATCTTATTTCCTGTTGTCAATAGTAAACAACTTACATGCGTGCATTTTATAATTATAAAATTATCAAAGAAGAGATCGAAAATCAAACTTTGATGTCCTTAGATATCCCCTCCGGCCGCGATGGCAACCGAGTTTGGTAACCAGTTGCTGAAAAGTAATGAACATTCTTGTTAGACAACTAGTTGCCAAAGGCGAATGCCCATTCTTGCTACACAACTGTTATTTTTTTCCCTTGTAGTTTCGTAACCAGTTGCCGGAAAAGAATAAAAATCTTATTACACAACCGAAGTTGTTAAAGGATTATAGTACATTGTGCATCAAGGGAGGTAAGTACGGAATTACTAACGAGAGTGTTAGAAGCTCGACGCCATTAGGCGGAGGGCTTTTATGACTCGAGTTAGTATTCCGCTTACCGACCGTGATGCATACAATGTTTTTCATCACACTTGCCAACCAAAAAATAAGTTTTAAGACATAATATTATTAAATGACGTACTTACATTTCTATTACTCCCTAGGTAATTTCACTTTTCTATTACTACCGCTACGCGCGCAAGCAATGGCGCGCTTAGACAGCAAGTGTGATGAAAAAGACATATCTAACCTTTTTTGGGCTAGATTATAATATTGTATTCGCCGTTATTTTTTCTTTCTGACATTATTGACATCTATCAATTTATTTGTGCTATTGCTAGAGGTTATCGATTATATGCAGTATTATGTCTATTGCAAACTATATTACAATACATGTAATTTAAATAAGTAGTTTCCAAAGCAGTCAACATGTCGACTTCGAAAATATATCAAAATACATCAACAATATTATGTATATTTTTTTTACGGCTGTAACGCCTACCATCGTACAACATCGAAACACCACCTCTTCTTGAACTAATAAATTCTTTTTTGATATTTATATTGATTCTATTTAAAGTCGACATGTCGACTGCTTTGAAAACGACTTAAATAAATTCATAGATGTCAATGGGTTGTGTAATAAGATTTTTATTCTTTTCCGGCAACTGGTTGCGAAACTACAAGGGGAAAAAATAACAGTTGCGTAGCAAGAATGGGCATTCGCCTTTGGCAACTAGTTGTCTAACAAGAATGTTCATTACTTTTCAGCAACTGGTTACCAAACTCGGTTGCCATCGCGGCCGGAGGGTAGATATCAATATTATATACTGCAATAAGAAAAGATGCGAACGAATTTCTGCGCTTGTACATAATTACTATAATTTTATTAATAGCTCAAACAAAAGAAAATAAATAATAACATTGCGTATAAACATGACCTTCAGCTTTTTCAATAACCCTCCCTTGCCAGTTTTCAAAGGCAAAGCAATGCAAACAAGTCAATAAAGGCCTATTGTATGCCAAGGTTACGGCCTAAGCAGACATCGCATGCTAAAACAGTTTGCCCCATAAATAAATTAACGGCACTTACCCACGAGGGTATCGTGGTCACGAAATATAGTCTGTTACAGCTTCGTTAGTGCAAAAACGAGCGAAACTAGAATTTAATGTAAAAGGGTGTAGAATGTGTAACCAAAGAAATAGTACATTGTGCATCAAGGGAGGTAAGTACGGAATTACTAACGAGTGTTACGACTTTAATGACTCGAGTTAGTATTCTGCTTACCGACCGTGATGCATACAATGTTTTTCATCACACTTGCCGACAAAAAAATAAGTTTTAAGACATAATATTATTAAATGACGCACTGACATTTCTATTACTCCCTAGGGAATTTCACTTTTCTATTACTCCCGCTATGCACGCAAGCAATGGCGCGCATAGACAGCAAGTGTGATGAAAATGTAGATTTATTGGTTACAACTATAGCCTTAACCCCTCGTGTGCGGCTAATAATTTTTTTCTCATAGTTTTCCCGTACACGGATCCGTGCGATGGGTTAATATTACTAATTTGTAACATAGATTTGAGCCTGGCCCTTGGACGCGTTTAAAATATAGACAAATCGCCTACTGACTTGTTACATTTTAACCCATAAAATCTCTTACCTTTCTATAATCGAACTATTTCTTGCACACAATTTCTATTTTGGTTTTTCTGTCAGCTCGGCAAGTAAGGGTCTAGCGCCAACATCGAAGATCTTAAATTTCGAGTAGCTGTCTCCGTTACTCTAATGGTGCCATTGACACGATTTTCCTAGATCCTCGGCTCTTTCAATGAAAATTACTACAGGGAGTTGGAAGCGCACCATCGATCTGACTTGGTCTAATCTCTGGGAAAGCGCGCTTACGATTTTTTTACCGTAGCAGTCGCCTAGATACTTTTACATATCCTAGTTACTATTTTCAAACACTTCACACTTTGTAAAGCTCCTCCTTTTTGAAGTCGGTTAAGAAAAAGGAGGTTACCAATTCAAGGTTTTTTTTTTACTTTTCTTTAACGGATCCCTTCTGCAACGAACGCGAATCTAATGCTCGATCGTATTTCACGTTGTTGTACCTACAAATAAAATTAAAGAAAAAAAACCTTTTTAAAAACAAGCTTTTATTATTTGTTTATAAAATGAACTAAAAAGTTAAAAATAAATTTAACTCTAAAAATAAATATAACACTTTGTAACTTGATTGTAACCTTTAACGACAAATAAGCGTCTTCGTCTAGGACAAAATAATTCCATATTGTACAAATTTATTTAATTTTAACACTAAAACTTTTCACCATACATAATTATTCAATCTCGTCCCCCCTCTTTATCATAGTCCCTGTTCATAAATGAAAGCGTGTTACATTTAATACAACACAACATTTTCCTCAAGCTATCACAATGTAACACGCTTTCATTTATAAATGGGGACTATGATAAAGAGGGAGGACGAGATTGAATAATTATGTATGGTGAAAAGTTTTAGTGTTAAAATTAAATAAATTTGTACAATATGGAATTATTTTGTCCTAGACGAAGACGCTTATTTGTCGTTAAAGGTTACAATCAAGTTACAAAGTGTTATATTTATTTTTAGAGTTAAATTTATTTTTAACTTTTTAGTTCATTTTATAAACAAATAATAAAAGCTTGTTTTTAAAAAGGTTTTTTTTCTTTAATTTTATTTTTAACTTTTTAGTACCTCTATTTTTAATTCGAGATTTACTACGACGTAGTTCGCAGCGCGTAGCAGCGTTATTCCGTCATGAAGTCCGTAGTTTGTTCACATGATTTGTAATATGTACTGATTTAAATATCAATACTTAATGTTGAAATTATGTAATCACTTGTTAGTTATTTGTAACGTTTCTCATTCTATCCATTTCTTTTAATGCATCAACATTACAAGGTTTCCTTGACGTCAACTTGGAGCAGTCAAGTTCTTCGATTTGAAGACCTGCTAAAGACCTAACTCGGCTTAAAGCTACATAAGCTTGACCAACAGTGAACAATTTGGAGCCTAGATAAATAACAGCATGATCTACAGTAGTTCCCTGCATTTTATGCACCATTGAAGCCCAAGACAAGACAATCGGGAGCATTCTTCTTTCAGCTGTGCCGTGATTAAATTTAGCAGGAAATTGAACTGATTTAGGGTGTATTATGTGAATGCCATCGTTACCAAAGTCTACGCGAACCGATGGCACATCGCTATCGTATAGTTGAGCACGTCTGTAATACGCCATAGGATTTCAGTGATGTGACGTGACCTATTGCTCCATTCACAAGTCCCTTAGCAACGTCAACGTTAGACCTCAACATAACTTTAGCACCAACAAATATTTCTAGTTCTTTTGGAAGACCTCCTGTTTTGTTAATGTCCGTGAGTATTATTTTATTAATATCAATCTGATCATTCTTTTTTGATCCATCAATTGATCTTGTGCTATTATTTTAAACATTTGTGTATTCTTCTTCCTAAAATGTTCGAGAATGGCTGAATTATGTTTATTGACCTGCTGATTCGTTGGGTAAATACGTAGAGCTTTTTCAATCGGAGACTCGTGAAGACGAATCCAATGAGCCCAAACTCGATGGGGTTGCGCCGTTTAATTACGGAGTTCCTATGGCCACCTTCCAACTCCAACATCAGACCCTGGTTACCATAATATAGGATCAATGTACTCGTCAAAACTAATCCAATGAGCTCAAACTCGATAGGGTTGAATCGTTTAATTACGGAGTTCCTAGGGCCACCTTCCGGCTCCATCATCAGACCCTGGTTACCATATAGTATCAAAGTACTCGTCAAGAGGAATCCAATGAGCTCAAACTCGATAGGGTTGCATCGTTTAATTACGGAGTTCCTATGGCCACCTTACGGCTCCATCATCAGACCCTGGTTACCATATAGTATCAAAGTACTTGTCACGACTAATCCAATGAGCTCAAACTCGATAGGGTTGCATCGTTTAATTACGAGTTCCTATGGCCACCTTCCAACTCCAACATCAGACCCTGGTTACCATAATATAGTATCAATGTACTCGTCAAAACTAATCCAATGAGCTCAAACTCGATAGGGTTGAATCGTTTAATTACGGAGTTCCTATGGCCACCTTCCGGCTCCATCATCAGACCCTGGTTACCATATAGTATCAAAGTACTCGTCAAGAGGAATCCAATGAGCTCAAACTCGATAGGGCTGCATCGTTTAATTACGGAGTTCCTATGGCCACCTTCCGGCTCCATCATCAGACCCTGGTTACCATGTAGTATCAAAGTACTCGTCAAGACTAATCCAATGAGCTCAAACTCGATAGGGTTGCATAGTTTAATTACGAGTTCCTATGGCCACCTTCCGGCTCCATCATCAGACCCTGGTTACCATATAGTATCAAAGTACTTGTCAAGACTAATCCAATGAGTTCAAACTCGATAGGGTTGCATCGTTTAATTACGGAGTTCCTATGGCCACCTTCCGGCTCCATCATCAGACCCTGGTTACCATATAGTATCAAAGTACTCGTCAAGACTAATCCAATGAGCTCAAACTCGATAGGGTTGCATAGTTTAATTACGAGTTCCTATGGCCACCTTCCGGCTCCATCATCAGACCCTGGTTACCATATAGTATCAAAGTACTTGTCAAGACTAATCCAATGAGTTCAAACTCGATAGGGTTGCATCGTTTAATTACGGAGTTCCTATGGCCACCTTCCGGCTCCATCATCAGACCCTGGTTACCATATAGTATCAAAGTACTTGTCAAGACTAATCCAATGAGTTCAAACTCGATAGGGTTGCATCGTTTAATTACGGAGTTCCTATGGCCACCTTCCGGCTCCATCATCAGACCCTGGTTACCATATAGTATCAAAGTACTCGTCAAGACTAATCCAATGAGCTCAAACTCGATAGGGTTGCATAGTTTAATTACGAGTTCCTATGGCCACCTTCCGGCTCCATCATCAGACCCTGGTTACCATATAGTATCAAAGTACTTGTCAAGACTAATCCAATGAGTTCAAACTCGATAGGGTTGCATCGTTTAATTACGGAGTTCCTATGGCCACCTTCCGGCTCCATCATCAGACCCTGGTTACCATATAGTATCAAAGTACTCGTCAAGAGGAATCCAATGAGCTCAAACTCGATAGGGCTGCATCGTTTAATTACGGAGTTCCTATGGCCACCTTCCGGCTCCATCATCAGACCCTGGTTACCATATAGTATCAAAGTACTTGTCAAGACTAATCCAATGAGTTCAAACTCGATAGGGTTGCATCGTTTAATTACGGAGTTCCTATGGCCACCTTCCGGCTCCATCATCAGACCCTGGTTACCATATAGTATCAAAGTACTCGTCAAGACTAATCCAATGAGCTCAAACTCGATAGGGTTGCATAGTTTAATTACGAGTTCCTATGGCCACCTTCCGGCTCCATCATCAGACCCTGGTTACCATATAGTATCAAAGTACTTGTCAAGACTAATCCAATGAGTTCAAACTCGATAGGGTTGCATCGTTTAATTACGGAGTTCCCATGGCCACCTTCCGGCTCCATCATCAGACCCTGGTTACCATATAGTATCAAAGTACTCGTCAAGAGGAATCCAATGAGCTCAAACTCGATAGGGCTGCATCGTTTAATTACGGAGTTCCTATGGCCACCTTCCGGCTCCATCATCAGACCCTGGTTACCATGTAGTATCAAAGTACTCGTCAAGACTAATCCAATGAGCTCAAACTCGATAGGGTTGCATCGTTTAATTACGGAGTTCCTATGGCCACCTTCCGGCTCCATCATCAGACCCTGGTTACCATATAGTATCAAAGTACTTGTCAAGACGAATCTAATGAGCTCAAACTCGATAGGGTTGCATCGTTTAATTACGGAGTTCCCATGGCCACCTTCCGGCTCCATCATCAGATCAGCTCTATGGCACAATAACATTGCATTGTCATCCGATTTATACATGCATTCTAAATTTCAGCTCAATCGGAAACCGGGAAGTGGATCAAATTTAAGTTGCAAGATTTGATTACAGAACGACAGACAACGGGACAGGTGAAACTAAATAAAAGCTTGTAAAATAGCGAAACTTCCTTACCGGTCCAAAGACGTCGAAGACTTTGCCGAGCGTCTTCGCCCCGTTATCCAGGAACAGAACGCTGTCCAGGTCCACTGCAGGGGTCTCAGGAAACGCCCGCACTATAACTGAAATCAAATCGTAGGTACAGTCAACTAATTGGAAGATTGGAACTAGGGCTCGCGGTCGTGTCCGGGTTTCGTGTCAACGTTTCTCATACCCGTGTTCGTGTTACACGTACACGGGTTTCTGGTCCGATTTACACGGGTAATTAAAGTCCGTGTAAATAATACCCGTCTACACGGGTACACGGGTATTATTTACACGGACTTTAATTACCCGCGGGTTCGGGGACGTCCTTGACGAGAAGCGTACGAATGGGTCGTGAGACTTAGATAGATAAGCGAAAGGCTAATTTTGTCAAATAGACCTTATTGCGTAACAGATAGAGTCGAAATTTATAAAACCTCATCAAAAAATTATATCGGCTCGGCTATAATTATACCTTTCCTGAACAGGTAGTGTTTTGTAGTGTCGAACGAAGCTGCAGGTTACATTCATAATAGACCTTATTTGCATTTGCTCAAATTATTTCGAACCCGTTCGGTTCGGTCTTAAGTACCCAGGTACCCGGGTAGCACGCGGTTTCGTGTAAACGGTATCCGTGTATTGGACACGGACACGGGTACCCGGCGGGTTCGTGTAATTCGGGTTCTTAGTACCGTCGGGTTAAGAACACGGGTATCCGGTTTGGCGGGTTACACGTGTACCGTGAGCCCTAATTGGAACCCTAGACCACTTAAGAACTATGTGAAATTGTGAGAAATTTCTTAGCACTTGTCATTATGACAAGGTTCTAAAGTGGCTTAGGGTTCCAATGGTTGAATGTACTTTAGTTCGGACCGTTCAAAACGTATTTTCCCTTTTTGAACGTGATGCAGTTGGAACAAGAATGTGTACAGGACTCTCGTGCGAAACTTGTTAATACTATAATAATATTTCACTAGAATAATCCATGTTTTTTAAGTCTAAGTCAGACTAGTAAGACTGCTCGCGCAGCCATAGCGATCGGCTCTTGACAAAGCTCCTCATAATATGGAGACTTAAAAACGTGAACAACCAGCGAAAAACATACTTTTAGTAGGTATGATGTGCGTACTGATCAACTGACTTTATTAAATCCATATTGCAATAACGCAATAGGTAGGCATTTGGATAATTCCACAAGACTGTAACAATAACAACAGTTACCAATTCCTCTGTATGTCCTTATAAAGGCTGGGTCACACCAGAAGTGCGTACGTGCGCGTGCACGGGAGAGGTGGGGAGGTGGCCGGCGGGCGGAAGCGGGCGGCGGCGGTTGGTGACGGGTGGAGGCGGGCGGAAGCGGGCGGCAACGGGTGGCGGCGGGCGGAGGCAGGTGGCGACGGGTGGCGCCGAAATTTTAGTTGTAACCCTCACCTAGTCTGTCCACGATGCTGGCTATCGTGCCGATCTTGGTCATCTCCTGCGCCGGCAGACTGATGGCCAGGTCCTCGATGGGCGGCAGGTCGTCCAGCCCCAGCTCTCCCTGCACTCGCGGCGGCTCGGCCTTCTCCGCCCGAGCGGTTTCTGTCTCGTCACTGGAGTTACAAAAATCTTATTAACACTAGTATATCGTCGGTTGACAATCAAATCTCACTATAAAAACTGTCACTACTCTTAGCAACCTCTTATGTCAGTATCCTCTTATGAATTAGAGCTGAGATACGAGCTTTATTTCAAGTAGGTATTTGTTACTTAATGAGTTTTGCTTGTCAACCGACCTACGAACAAATAAAACATGGAAGCCGCACGCCATAGTAAATTGCCTTTCAAAAACGGTCCTGAATTTTAGTTGACAAATGTCACTCCTTCTTTAATGCATCACGGCAATGAATTTCAATGTCAACCTATAAAATCTTAAACCGCCATTTAAAAATAGTTGTGAATGTTGTGATTGGTCCATCAAACTTTTTATTGGCTGTATTCTATAAACATTTGTCAAAGGGGTTGCGCCGAAATATGCGCGGTGTTAAGAAAAGCGCTATGTCCTGCCCATCTTGGCACAATTGAACAATTGATTTTGGGGGCATTTTTGAGCTGGCGTTAGACGTCCATGTTATATATGGTCGCAGACCAACGATATAATTATAGTTCCAAGAGAGTTGAGGTCACGCACACAACATGTCAAGAAATAAATTGGGAATTTTGAAATTTTTTAAATCGTTTAAAATTTTATTAATTTGAAATTAGTGTTAATTTTTCGTACTGACAGCAAATCTAATTGCAACTGTAACATTAGCCAAAAAATTGTTCAAGGGGTTTGCTTCAATATTTTGAAGCAAGTCACGTTTAAGTCATTCATTTACATTTTTTTTGCAATAAGTACTTTAAGATGTGTATATAATCAACTAATCATTCACCTCAACTTTGGTGAAATATATTCCTTGTAACCTATAGTATAGGCCTTCGAAATCCGCAAATTTCGAGGATTTGTCTCTTCTCTGTCATTACAACGCAGGCGTCATTAGACTAAGAGAAGCAGATGGCAAAAATTTGCGAATTTTGAAGTTCGAGGTAGGGTCGTAGGTTTCGGCGGCGATCATAATAGATCTGGATGCGTAGCCAAGTTGTCAATCGCTAACGCTTAGTAGCGTATCGTAGTTTTCCCTCTCTGTCACTCTTACTTATTAGTGGAACAAAGACAGTTAGCTGAGTTTAGTTCAGGCTTCACAAATAAGTGTTAGCGATAGGCGTCTTGGCTATGTGTCCAGTTGTCGTTCCCACAATGCGAAGAACGCCTTTAGGCGTCATGACACTCATGACGTGCATTGTCAAAGTGACTCACACTTTTATGTTTTATGTAAGGCTTCCATTTTCTCAATTGGGTCTGATCTTTTGGCTAATGAGTCAAGTTCTTGTGTATGATGATTGATTTTCCTATTAAGTTTAACAATGCAGTTAAAACTAAAATGCACTAGATAAGACTATGATATGCATAACTGTCTTTTTAGAACAGCAACATTATGGCTTCATTAGCAATTAGTCCCATTTCTATTATATTTCAAATAATGATGAAATACCAACTCATTTGATGACTTTGTTGCATAATTAAGTTACACCATCTTATACAATAATTATTGGTAAAATTGGTAGTGCATCTTAGTGCATCGTAGTTTATTTTCATAAGTTTCTGTTGTTTTGATATCTAATTTTACTTTCGAATTAGGTATTGCAAAGTTTTAAATGTTTGCACAGAACTTAGCACCTAGTTCATAAATGGGTGGCAATTTGTGAACTAGAACACATGTTTTTTTATGTATGTATGTTTGTGTTAACATAGATTTTTTTGCTACACTCAAATAAAATTGATTAATAAAATAATAAAAAGTAGCTTAGGAGCTGATTTCCATTTTTATTTATTAATAAACCAATAATTAAGGTCAATGTATTATATTTAAGATATCAAATTGAATATTGACCATTGTCAATACATTTACTCAAGTTTGTAGCAAGTATTTTTGATATTTGACTATATTTTTTTTATTGATACAGAAATTATTAGCAACCATAAAATGTCACAGTCACTTTCTGTCATATTTCTATCTAAAATATTCTCAAGGATAAGAAGGAATGGACTTGCAAGTTGTTTATAAAAATTTAGTATAAACTTTTGTAATACCAAGGACAGGCTATGATTATGAACATTAAAGCTGTCAGACACATAGCAATAATATATATTAATATAATATGAGATATCTAATGCTAAAATATATCTAGCTCCCTCTCTCTAGCACTGACATTGTGAGAGAGATATTTTATAGCACGGAATATTGCAACAATATTGTAAATGTCAGAATAATATTAAACATAAGTTTACATGATTAAGACCCGTTTGTCTGTAAATATGAGTGATAAACATGACAGATTTAATCGGAATATAGAAAGGAATCTTATCCTCCTACCGCACCAACAATAACATTCACTATTAATTTTATAATTAGCAGTGAATTTTGAAATAATAGTGAAGGAAATACAATAGAATTTGAGGAGACCTAGTAGGTGGTCTCGGCGTAGCTAGAGGTTAAGATACTCAGCTATATTTTTAAGAACATCAATTTATAATTTTTATAGATTGGTATCTTAAGCCATATTAAGGACTCTTAAGATACATCTACATCTCTCTCAGAATGCAGGTTCTAGAGAATTGTATACATATATTATTTTTTAATTATTGTTGTCTTATGCCAAGCCATACTGTAAGATATCTTATGTTAAATATAACATAATAATAAGTCATATTCATATATATTATCCCTACGTGTGTGACAGCCTATAAACTGACAACATGCTAATTAATATTTACATGCCATTGTTCCAAGTATACTAAAAAAACTGATTAAACAACATAATGCGCAATTATAAAACAATATAACTTACCTGCTCGACAACTCTTCAAGGATGTCCTTCACTGAGTCCACATCACTGTCACTTGAGTCACTTGACGAATCCGAGTCTGAATCACTGTCCTCGCGGTATTCTGTCACTTCATACTCCACCACACCACTCTCCGAACTGTCTATGATCATGTGTCTGGACTTCTCAACCTCCTCACGAGCCGAAGATCGCGACAGCGGACCATGGGCGCAAGCATTTATTATATTATTCTTCAACACCATTTCACTAAGTTCAGCCGCATCTGACTCGTTCGTGTTATTAGACCGAGTCTCTGTGTCGTCCGATTCGGAATCTGAGGTACCGTATTCGGCTATTAAACTTAACGACACATTTTTATTATTGCTTTCATTGAGATTTTCCATTGTGACGACTGGTGCGTGAATCCGCGTGCACTAAATAAAATCTATCTAGTCTAATTAGTATTTAACTTAACTGTTTTAAACTCTTGTAATAGGATAGGAATAGGAACTGCTATTAACTAATACTATATCAAATATTCCTCGGGAGAAACTAAAAAAATACTCTACAGAAAAACAGGAAAATGCACGAAAATGGTGTTTAGCGAAGTGACAATTAATTTTTTTTTAAGGTAAAGTTTCTGTGTTGCAACATGCAAAAATACAAAAGTTGTTTGAGCTTCATTCGAAAACGCTGACAATGCTTTCTTAACATTCGAGTAGCAAAATCGCTACAAGCATATCTTTTTTTGAATCATTAGGGAAATAAAGATATACCACCCGGCTGCCAACGGTATGGTCGAGCGTCTCCATCGAACCCTGAAGGCGGCAATAGGGATGATGACTGTAGTTAAAATAAATTATTTAACATTATGCACGACATAATACACGAAGAAATTATTACTAAGATGTAGATTGCAGTCATTTTTATACAGAATTTATATTTAATAAATTGAAAAGAACTTAAAAGAGTAGGTCATTTGGCAGTACTCAAACGTGACGTCACTTTTGAGTATTTCATATAAAATTCCATAGTGGTGATCGTTTTGACAGCTCGAAAAAAGATGCTGATTTGACTTGCCAGTCATCATGCCTATTATGGCTCACAACGAGACACGATGGACAGACGTCCTTCTCCTGGGTCTGCGGACGGCCTGGAAAGCTGACTTGCAGTGCTCGACAGCAGAAATGGTCTATGGTGAGCAAATGGTGAGCCACTGAGGATCCCTGGTGAGTTTTTACAACCTCTTGTAGGTTGTTCAACTGATAAAGTTTCACCAATTAATTTTATTTCACAATTACGACAGCGTATTTCAAGGATAAGACCGGTTCCTGTTTCGAGACATGGTTCGAAGTCTGTGTTTGTACACAAAGATCTAGAAACCTCAACTCATGTGTTTCTAAGGAAAGACCATCTTCGAGGGGCCTTAGAAGCTCCGTACACAGGCCCACTGAAGGTTTTGAAGCGTACCGATAAAACTGTGACCCTTGATTTGCAGCGAGGGCCAGTAACGGTTTCAATTGACAGAGTTAAACCTGCATATGTGTTACCGGATGAGAACTCTTCTCAACCACAAGTCGAAGTCTGCCCATCTCAACCCATCAGGACAACACGCTCGGGAAGAAAAGTAACTTTTCCTGATTTTTATGTCCCAGGTCCATAAATCTCCAAGGGGGGTGGTGTGGTGACTATCAATACCACACTACCAACATCGCGAGCGGGCCCAAGTCAGGGGCGCCGGCGGAAGCGGCCCGCGGCTTAGCGGTCCCTGGCTGTGACGTCACGCCCCCGCCGCCGGCCGGAGCTCATTGCATCGCCCGCCGCCGAGCAGAGGCTATCAGAGATTCGCACTGAAGCACTGAACGCACGTCGCTTCGCTCCGCCTAAATCGCTAGCCTATTGCTTACGCGCGCCTTCCTATTTATATTGTACATAAAGTTTGTTGAATTATAAAGCTGTATATGGATCCACGAGTTTGATTTCTACACAGAAGAGCGAGATCCATATCTGGTATAAAGATACGATATGATATGATTCTTTCTGTCTGTGCCTCAAGTGAGTAAAAAAAAAAAAAGATATATTATGGTAAATCGCTAGCCACTGGCCACCGCATTCTAAAAATGAACCCTATTCCCATGGATATAGGATATCTATTCCCCTCTAATCCGAATTCCCTATACATACAGGGTGAAACATGAGTCGTAAACAGTAAGTAATACGTTTTTCTAACTCTATAAACAACTAACAATTGAATTGATTTTTCCGTGATTCCGTGATTTTTCCGCTTTGTAGCGAAAATGGACCTCCTACAGAGAACTCCCCTCGAGAGTGCCCGGCGCTCAATGCGTGATGTGGGTACCAGGCGACGATATATATAATAGATATATACACTTAAATACATAGACAGCCATGACCAAGGAACATATATTTGCGATAAATAAATACACAAATAATGTCCTCGCCGGGATTCGAACCCGGAATAAATAATGACTCTTGCTACGATATTATTAAGTTCAAATTCCCCCAGTTTTATATCGCGTAACTCGTACCTTTTCTGATAAAACTCGTACGTTTACTGAATGAAATTTCTTCCTTTTAAAAAATGATATAACAATATAATCAAGAATGTTAATATTTAATTGTAATTACTACCTTTTTCATATATTTTTTTTCATCACACCTGGGTCGCGTTTTATAAAGTTACAATTTACCACAAAACAGAAAAAACAGTAGAAGCGTAATGTAAGCGCAGCGCGTGTGGCAATAGTAAGCAGCGCAAGGCTTACCTGCACAAAAGTTAACCACAGTAGGCCGTCAGTTCTCTAAGCGCGCTCACGTGAGATCGTTTTCGAATAAATCCGAAAAAGAATGTGCAAATATGCCTTTTTGTGCCGTTTTGGGATGTAAAAGTAACAGCCAGAAGTCAAACCTCACCAATGAAGGTATTTCATACCACCGGAAGTTCTTAATTTGTTAATATTTTAATATTTTCTAAAATATTTCGTCTTCCGCAAGATGTTTGTACTACACTAAATAAAAAACAACTTTATATGCCAATAATAAGGTCGTTTTTTATTTGGCATGAAACTATGGAAATTTCTAGAATTTCGGAACGATAGGCTGAGTAGCGGCCAATGCGAGGAAAGGGTCCAAAAAGGTATCGATATCGATATTTTCTTCTTCTTTTCTTCTTGTCTTGAGCCGATTAAGTGAAAAAAATTGAAACATGTTCTCTATAATCTTTATTTATTAAATCGGTTTTCCGACTGTCATCGTCATCATCATCATCATCTCAACCTTTTGCTGCCAGCTGCTGCGCGTAGGCCTACGTATCATCATATTATAATATTGTGGATATTAAGGTTTCGTGGCCAAATCATAGTTTCGCCATGTCCGCCCGACTGTCATCGTCATCATCATCATCATCTCAACCTTTTGCTGCCAGCTGCTGAGCGTAGGCCTGCATGTCATCCAATTATAATATTGTGGATATTAGGGTTTCGTTGCCAAATCATAGTTTCGCTATGTCCACCCGACTGTCATTGTCGTCATTATCATCATCACCCTAAGACTACTACCTTACCTACTGCTTAGTATAGATCCCCACATCCTCATATTATAATATTGTGAATGTTAAGGTTCTATTGTCAAATTATAGTTTCGCCATGTCTGCCCGACTGTCATCGTCATCATCATCATCATCATCATCATCATCTCAGCCTTTTGCTGCTAGCTGCTGAGTGTAGGTCTGCTTATCATAATATTATAATATTGTAGATATTAAGGTTTCGTTGCCAAAACATAGTTTCACCATTTCCGCCCGAATGTCATCGTCATCATCATCATCTCAGCCTTACTTACTGTGAGCATGAGCATATCCTAATATTATAATATTATGGGTGTGAATTTTAAGGTGCCGTTCTCAAATTATCGTTATCATTGTCTGCCCGACTGTCCATCTGTCTGTTTTTAATTATTCAAAAGGTTATGAATTAATTATTTTGTTATATATTATAATTATAATAAAAGATGTGCTTATTGAACATTCTCGATTACAGTACAGAGGTTCGATGTCATATCTGATATCGGGCCTCTTGTGTGCAGATGTCATTTTAATCAAAATGACAATTTAAATATTTATTTTTTTATATTAATTGTATATTTTGAAAATTATTTACATAAACGCGTAGCTACCCGTTTAAATTTATTTTTTATTTTAATTGAAGAGTAAGTACCTAATATTTATTTATGCTGAATAACATTTTGATGTTGTCATTCACAGTAACGTCGATATATCTTTAGTCGATAAAATATTTTGCTACATCACTTTCGTATAAATGCCCCGAGTTATCCCAGATATGGTGATCGGATTATAAATGAGACCATCCGCAGCAGAACCAAAGTAACCGAAATAGCTCTCCGAATCGCTAAACTGAAGTGGCAGTGGGCGGGGCACATTGCGCGTAAAACCGATGGCCGTTGGGGCGGGAAGGTTCTTGAGTGGCGGCCACGTACCGGAAGGCGTAGCGTGGGTAGGCCCACCACAAGGTGGACTGATGACCTGGTGAAGGTCGCAGGAGTCCGCTGGATGCGGGTGGCGCAGGACCGGTCATTGTGGCAATCTTTGGGGGAGGCCTATGTTCAGCAGTGGACGTCTTTCGGCTGATATGATGATGATGATGATGATGAAAAACCAAAGCAAATCGAAGAAATGTACTTTTTCATCACACTTGCTTTGTAAGCGCCCCATTGCTTGCATGCATCGCGGGAGTATTCCCTAGGGAGTTATAGAAAAGTTGGTACGTCATTTAACAATATTTTGTCTTAAAACAATTTTTTTTGCTTAGAAGTGTGATGAAAAACATTGTATGCATCACGGTCGGTAAGCGGAATACTAACTCGAGTCATTAAAATCTAACACTCTAGTTAGTAATACCGTAATTACCTCCCTAGACGCCCAATGCTATTACTTCATACATATAATTATATATATTTTATCGATATAATACCGACTCTTGCACAGCACTATGACGCTTGTTAGCCATAACGTGCAAAAAGCAGCCTATCTCTTTTACTCTTGGGAAATGCCACGTATGTGGGAGAGAGAACAAGGATTCGCCATCTATTGGGGAGTTGCTGAACTATTGCGTTTTAGTTATTAAACAGACTTATGCTACTCGACGCTAGATGGCAACACTTTCTTTGCAAGTTAGTAGTAGCAAGCGAAACGTCGTAAGTAATAAAACGAGTAGTATAATTTTGCTTTTGTCGCATTCGAAATAAAGTTTATTTTTGTATAAGATTTTATAACCAATAAGCTTTCAGATACTTCTGTGTGCATGTTTGCGCCAGTGTGAGTGTGGCGACATCGGTTCTCTCGAGAATCGGGGTATAAGCCGCTTCTACGTTATTTTTTGTTCTGTGCAATTTACAATTTCGCTGTTTGCCTCTCCAACGCACGCACATATTGGCTAGAAAGAGAGGCAAACAGCGAAATTGTAAATTGTAACTTTATAAAACGCGACCCTGTTCGGTAAGTGCGCCAATACGCTGCGGTGATGCGCGCCGTAGGTGCGTCATTACGTCCTTTTTCATACAACATTACCAGGGCTGCCAGATCGTATAATTGGATACAATTTTTGTATAATTTGGCTGCTCTATGTATATTGAATTGCCTTGTATAATCGGATACATAAAGAGAAAATTATAAACTTCGTACTACTGTCTCTGTCACTCCTAGGACAAAGCTTTTTGTTGTATAATATTATTGGATTTTGTATAATTTCAGTGTCTTGTTTCGTATACTTTAAACATTGTGACTGGTAACCCTGAACATTACATCGCACTTGCGGGGTCTGGCGCACGCCGCGCCGAGATTTCTTTTATGAAAATGATGAAATTAAGTCATCCCTGATTTAGACCATTTTAGAGTACCTAGTTTTGTGAAAATATATTGTTTTATTTACTTTTTTGCATCACAGGTGTGATGAAAAACATTATGTGTACCACGGGCGGTACAAGAATTATGAACTCGTGTGAAGTAACACTCGTTCGCAAATTCTTACTTACCGCCCTAAATACACAATGTACTATTTATTGTTCATTGGTATATCAATTCAATCAATTCTCTGGCAGCGGCAGCGGTCAAATTAGTACGTAGATATTCGACGAACAACATTCTCGAGTGCGCGACGTGCTTGCGTGTCCCCGGGGTGGCTCTAACAGTTCGAACCGAAGGCGCTACTTAGTTGGACAGGCATGTATACGGTGGACAGAGTGCTTAGCCAAGTTGCCATTAGCTAACGCTCTATCGTAAACGAAAGACAAATACCTGTCTTCGTCGCACTAATAACAAAACACAGAGTGATAGAGAGGGAAAACTGCGATACCTAGGCTACTGAGCGTTAACGATAGGCAACTTGGTTTAGCTATTATTGCTATTATTTATACCCAGTTATTGAATACGGATGGACAGGGCGCTAGGAGACGATTGACTTATCTTATACCTATGCAAGAGCGATTGACTAAAGAGGCAAATACAAGTATACTAAGAATCGAAGTGCTAGCGCCACTATAAATAAAGTGACGTGGACGATTTATATGAAGTAGAATGGGTTATAGGCCGACAGACTATAAGTATGTCATCTAATCCAAATATAAACATAGAGATATTATGTTGAGCTAAAACGAATCCCAAATCGCTGTCCAAAGTCGCCACGAGATAGACATAACATTTTGAACGCCCAGCTGCGCAACGATTTGCCATGCCACTGACGCCGAGGGGGTAAGAAAACAACTGATGAGATGTTTTTCAATTAATTCTCATTTAAAAAAAAACCGGCCAAGTGCGAGTCGGACTCGCGCGCGATGGGTTCCGTACCATTATCAATTTATTATTAAAAAAATACAGTTAAATCAACCTACCTCGAAAACTATAAGAGATAATTTAATCAAACCAAAAATCGTTGATAGAATTTATTAATGTGCATAACATATATTTTTTTTTAGAATTTTATATCGCGTAGTTTAAAAAATAGAGGGACACATTTTTCAGACTTTGAGAGCTGATATCTCGAAAACGATTTGCTTAAATAAAAATGAGCTTTATAAACCTTCATATCATTTTCAAAGACCTTTCTATTAATACCCCACACGCTTATATACAACAAAAAAATTTTTTCTATCCCTCAGTTACATGTATGGAGGGCCCCCACCCCAATGGTTTTTTTTACAATTTAGTATCATAATCCTGTAGCGGTTCATACAACACATATCCTTACCAAATTTCGTTACTGTAGCATTTATAGTTTCCGAGTAAATCGGCTGTGACAGACGGACAAACGGACAGACGGACATGACGAATCTATAAGGGTTCCGTTTTTGCCATTTTGGCTACGGAACCCTAATAACGACGTCAATAGCCGTCATTGGCGTGAGGGGCATTATTTTATAAAGACGTCATATGTCGTCTTTGGTGGCCAAAAAGTTAATACAGTTAGTAAAATACGGGACGACTATCTCGCGGCGACATATTGTGGCACCAATCATGTGCTAAGCCTACAGAATATAATCAAAGTTTTCTACAGGTTGTCCTAACATGTAACACGTTATAATTGGACGGATCCAGTTCCCCAATCGTAGGTATGTCAAGAAACCTTGGCGTAGTAACTTTAGATTCATGGGGCCCCAGCGCACGCAAATTGTTTGCTGAGATTGCGAGACGTCTGGTTGACGTAACTAAAGACCGAAGAGCTGGCGACTTAATTTCAGTGGCCAATTTCAGAGATTGGATCCTTTTCCCTTAACTATGTCCAATCATGAATGAAAGTAATCAGTAAAACTAATAATAACTTTTCAAATTTTTATTTCTTCTAATGTAGGTACAACGGTGTCATTCAATTTCTTCTTCTTTCGAGGAGGGTGCGGCAATTTGTAGTGCACGGTCCGCACGTGTAGGTTCATGCTGGTCGAGTATTTGAACTTCTTGCCGCATATTGAACACTCGTATGGAGTCTCCCCGGTGTGTACCTGAAATTAAAACATAATTCAAATATTAGATACCTAGACGGCTTGGTAGACTAGTTGAACAAATTCGTTCATGTCAAGTATAATAAACTAATTTCTATGACATCCGCAGAGCATGAACCCTGTAAAGTGTTCGAAACGTCGGAATGAAGTTATAATTAGTTAATATACGCGAGTTTATCAGTTTCCATTGTTTTATTTCATGTGTAGGTAACGGTAACCGAAGAAAATATTAATAAAAAGTAATTTAATTGGTTATTTATTCCACGATGTTATGAAAATTACCAGCAACCATGTTGCGTTACACAGTGGAATAAATAATACAAGGTCCCAATTTTGTTTACGAAATCATATAAGACATTTTCGGCTGGAAAGAAAATATGTAGGAATGGAATAACCAAGCGCTGAGCTGTTTAATATTTTAATAGTGGCTTAATTTGCAGTGGTGTTATTATCTTCCCCGCCTCATATCACACAGAACACATACCCTCTCATGCCTACCCCGGTTGCCCCTCTGCTCGAACGCGCTCGGACAGCGGCGGCACGCGTGCGGGCGCGATGGCGCGGGTAGCGAGGGCATGCTAGCGATGCTACGGTCGGCGACAATAGTATCGTAACATGTGAAGAGCTTTGTCAAATTCTGATATATATTTAATTCTTAATTGTGTGTCTATCCAGCTTCGTACCCTGTATTCTTGCTTTTTTATGGAATAGAAATCTTACCTTGGAAATCTTAATCGCTAACGCTCAATCGTACATGGTGAACGAAAAGCAACTGTCTGTCTTTGTCACACTAATAAGAAAGAGGGACATAGAGGGAAATCTGATACGCTACTAAGCGGTAGCGATTGGCAACTTACACACACTGCTATGCAATAAATATCACATGAACAAACTTAAAGTATAGGCACGTACCTTCTCATGCATATCCCGGTTGCCCTACTACTTACAGACTACAAAGTGGCATATCTTAATTTGCAGCAGTGGTGCTATTATATACCCTCGCCTCATATCACACAGAACACATACCTCTCGTGCCGGTCCCGGTCGCCCCTCTGCTTGAACGTGCTGGGACAGCGGCGGCACGCGTGCGGGCGCGCGGCGCGGTGCGCGGCGGCGTGGCGCGCCAGCGCGGCGCCGTCGAACACGCGCCAAGGGCAGCGAGGACATGCTACGGTCGGCGACAAGTGGCGTAGCATGTGGGGAGCTTTGTCAAATTCTGATATATATTTAATTCTCGCTGTGTGTCTATATATGCCGCGTCGTACCATGTATTCTTGCTTTTTTATGGAATAGAAATCTTGCCTTGGAAATCTTAATCGCTAACGCTCAATCAATCTTACATGGTGAACGAAACGCAACTATCTTTGTCACACTAAAAAGAAAGACGGACAGAGAAAAATCTGATACGCTACTAAGCGGTAGCGATTGGCAACTTACGCACACTGCTATGTAATAAACATCACATAAACAAACTGAAAATATAGGCACGTACGATCAATCGTACAATGGTGAACGAAAGGCAACTAACTGTCTTTGTCACACTAATAAGAAAGAGGGACATAGAGGGAAATCTGATACGCTACTAAGCGGTAGCGATTGGCAAATTGAATACGCACACTGCTATGCAATAAACATCACATGAGCAAACTGAAAGTGTGTGTATTGCC
Source organism: Thaumatotibia leucotreta (assembly GCA_025490895.1). Taxonomy (NCBI): domain Eukaryota; kingdom Metazoa; phylum Arthropoda; class Insecta; order Lepidoptera; family Tortricidae; genus Thaumatotibia; species Thaumatotibia leucotreta. Next base: position 23,133 of record JALPQI010005952.1, on the reverse strand, counting down.
CTACTTGACGTCTTCCATTAGGCGCAAATTGTTAGGCCATGTTCACACGCTGCGATCGTGGCCACAAAAATGGGCTCGCCGGAAGATCAGCGTTGGCTTTGGGGTCGACATTATGCTGAGGCGAGTCCATTTCGTGGTATAATATTAAATGCTGAATTTGTCTGTTTTGTTTTGTCCAGTCATGCTTGTTATATTTGCCACGAATAAATTATTTGTATTTGGAAGTATAGGCACTTACCCTCTCATGCCTATCCCGATTCTCGGTTGCCCCACTACTTACAGACTATACAAAGTGACATTACTTAATTTGTAGCTGCGGTGCTATTATACACCCTCGCCTCATATTACACAGAACACATACCCTCTCATGCCTGTCCCGGTTGCCCCTCTGCTTGAACGTGCTGGGACAGCGGCGGCACGCGTGCGGGCGCGCGGCGCGGTGCGCGGCGGCGTGGCGCGCCAGCGCGGCGCCGTCGAACACGCGCCAAGGGCAGCGAGGACATGCTACGGTCGGCGACAAGTGGCGTAGCATGTGGAGAGCTTTGTCAAATTCTGATACATATTTAATTCTCGCTGTGTGTCTATGCCACGTCGTACCCAGTATTCTTGCTTTTTTATGGAAATAGAAATCTTACCTTGGAAATCTTAATCGCTAACGCTCAATCGTCAATGTTGAACGAAAGGCAACTGTCTTTGTCACACTAATAAGAAAGAGGGACATAGAGGGAAATCTGATACGCTATTAAGCGGTAGCGATTGGCAACTTGGCTATGCACACTGCAGTGTGCATAGCTAACATGTTATATAAACATCACATGAACAAACTGAGCCGTGTGGTGACGGCAGTGAGAATACATTTGTCACCATCACCACCCCAACTCCTCCTGTGGGTGTCGTAAGAGTCGACTAAGAGATTGAAGCGTCACTGACCACTATTTGATAAAAGATTGATGATGGGCAGCAGCGTCATCATAGTGGACACATTACTGCCATCGCCAATCCGCTTGCCCAGCGTGGCGATTATGGGCATTTACCTCCTAATGCGTTTATACGCATAGATAATACGTCCAGCAGTGGACTATCATAGGCTGATGATGATCATCATCATCGAACGAACTGAAAGTATAGGCACGTACCCTCTCATGCCTGTCCCGGTTGCCCCTCTGCTTGAACTTGCTGGGACAGCGGCGGCACGCGTGCGGGCGCGCGGCGCGGTGCGCGGCGGCGTGGCGCGCCAGCGCGGCGCCGTCGAACACGCGCCAAGGGCAGCGAGGGCATGCTACGGTCGGCGACAAGTGGCGTAGCATGTGGAGAGCTTTGTCAAATTCTGATATATATTTAATTCTCGCTGTGTGTCTATGCCGCGTCGTACCCTGTATTCTTGCTTTTTTATGGAATAGAAATCTTACCTTGGAAATATAAATCGCTAACGCTCAATCGTACATGGTGAACGAAAGGCAACTAACTATCTTTGTCACACTAATAAGAAAGAGGGACCTTAAAAAGCAACCTATAAAAGTATATCTACAACCTACACGTACACCTCCAAACCTTCCCCCGGTGGCAAGGTGCCCATGACACAGGCAGCATTCCCGCGCTGTATTGCCTCTGCACGAGAAAACTGCCTGCTCGCGAGTCCCCCGTTGCCTCCCTTAGGCGTTTCCCATCCCAACCTCTTTAAGGAGCCTGTGAGCACCCTTGCCCCACGGGCCGAGTGTCTCGACGCCAACAGCAATAAATAAACATCAGATGAACGAACTGAAAGTATAGGCACGTACCCTCTCATGCCTGTCCCGGTTGCCCCTCTGCTTGAACTTGCTGGGACAGCGGCGGCACGCGTGCGGGCGCGCGGCGCGGTGCGCGGCGGCGTGGCGCGCCAGCGCGGCGCCGTCGAACACGCGCCGCCCGCAGCGAGGACATGCTACGGTCGGCGATAAGTGGCGTAGCATGTGGAGAGCTTTGTCAAATTCTGATATATACTTAATTCTCGCTGTGTGTCTATGCCGCGTCGTAATAGAAATCTTACCTTGGAAATCTTAATCGCTAACGCTCAATGGAGAACGAAAGGCAACTAACTGTCTTTGTCACACTAATAAGAAAGAGGGACATAGAGCGAAATCTGATACGCTACTAAGCGGTAGCGATTGGCAACTTACGCACACTGCTATGCAATAAACATCACATGAACAAACTGAGCCGTGTGGTGACGGCAGTAAGAATACATTTGTCACCATCACCACCCCAACTCCTCCTGTGGGTGTCGTAAGAGTCGACTAAGAAATTGAAGTGTCACTGACCACTATTTGATAAAAGATTGATGATGGGCGGCAGCGTCATCATAGTGGACACATTACTGCGATCGCCAATCCGCTTGTCCAGCGTGGCGATTATGGGCATTTACCTCCTAATGCGTTTATACGTATAGTTAATACGTCCAGCAGTGGACTATCATAGGCTGATGATGATGAACAAACTGAAAGTATAGGCACGTACCCTCTCATGCCTATCCCAATTGTCTCACTACTTACAGACTACAAAGTGGCGTTACTTAATTTGTAGCTGCGGTGTTATTATGTTCCCTCGCCTCATATCACACAGAACACATACCCTCTCATGCCTGTCCCGGTTGCCCCTCTGCTTGAACTTGCTGGGACAGCGACGGCACGCGTGCGGGCGCGCGGCGCGGTGCGCGGCGGCGTGGCGCGCCAGCGCGGCGCCGTCGAACACGCGCCAAGGGCAGCGAGGACATGCTACGGTCGGCGACAAGTGGCGGAGCATGTGGGGAGCTTTGTCGAATTCTGATATATATTTAATTCTCGCTGTGTGTCTATGCCGCGTCGTAATAGAAATCTTACCTTGGAAATCTTGATCGCTAACGCTCAATCGTACATGGTGAACGAAAAGCAACTGTCTGTCTTTGTCACACTAATAAGAAAGAGGGACATAGAGGGAAATCTGATACGCTACTAAGCGGTAGCGATTGGCAACTTACGCACACTGCTATGCAATAAACATCACATGAACGAACTGAAAGTGTGTGTGTTGCCCTACTTGGCGTCTTCCATTAGGCGCAAATTGTTAGGCCATGTTCACACGCTGCGATCGTGGCCACAAAAATGGGCTCGCCGGAAGATCAGCGTTGGCTTTGGGGTCGACATTATGCTGAGGCGAGTCCATTTCGTGGTATAATATTAAATGCTGAATTTGTCTGTTTTGTTTTGTCATGTCATGCTTGTTATATTTGCCACGAATAAATTATTAGTATTTGGAAGTATAGGCACGTACCCTCTCATGCCTGTCCCGGTTGCCCCTCTGCTTGAACTTGCTGGGACAGCGGCGGCACGCGTGCGGGCGCGCGGCGCGGTGCGCGGCGGCGTGGCGCGCCAGCGCGGCGCCGTCGAACACGCGCCAAGGGCAGCGAGGACATGCTACGGTCGGCGACAAGTGGCGTAGCATGTGGAGGGCTTTGTCAAATTCTGATACATAATTCTCGCTGTGTGTCTATGCCGCGTCGTACCCTGTATTCTTGCTTTTTTATGGAATAGAAATCTTACCTTGGAAATCTTATTCAGTAACGCTCAATCGTACAATGGTGTACGAAAGGCTACTCACACTAATAAGAAAGAGGGACATAAAAGGAAATTTGAAACGCTACTAAGTGGTAGCGATTGGCAACTTGGCTATGCACACTGTTATATAAACATCACATGAACATACTGAAAGTATCACGTACCCTCTCATGCCTATTCCGGTTGCCCCACTACTTACAGACTACAAAGTGGCATATCTTCATTTACAGCAGCGGTGCTATTATATACCCTCGCCTCATATCACGCAGAACACGTACCCTCTCATGCCTGTCCCGGTTGCCCCTCTGCTTGAACTTGCTGGGACAGCGGCGGCACGCGTGCGGGCGCGCGGCGCGGTGCGCGGCGGCGTGGCGCGCCAGCGCGGCGCCGTCGAACACGCGCCGCCCGCAGCGAGGACATGCTACGGTCGGCGATAAGTGGCGTAGCATGTGGAGAGCGAGCTTTGTCGAATTCTGATGAAAGCATGCTTTTTTTACATATTGGAGAACTAACGGCTAAAAAAACAATAATAAAATTAAACTGGCACAGGAAGCCAATTATGGGACTCACAGATAGTTCCACTATAACAAAAAATAATACAGGTATGTAAAGTACACTACACTGACGAACTCGGACGTCTGCACTTTGAAAGTAAACTCAAATTACAAAATTAATATTTTCTTCGGTTACCGCGAGGATTACACATGAAATATAACTATGAAAACGAATAAACTCGCGAAACTATGAAACTAACTATGAAAACGGATAATGCAGTCATCCGCAGACCACGAACCCTGTAAAGTGTTCGAAACGTCGGAATGAAGTTAAAATTAGTTAATACGCGAGTTTATCCGTTTTCAAAGCTTTATTTTACAAAATTAAGTTCATTAACAGAAAGTACAATTATTTGAACTACAATTTTACTAGTCTTTTTTGATGCGATCAAGATAGCCATGTAAAATGAAAACACAACAGTTTATTTATTTTAAAATTTTAGCCAGATTTCATATAAAAATTTCAATTTTTATTTTTTTTATATGATAATGTGAATTCTACTCTAAAACTACGATATTTGCAGCATACAAAAAGAACAGTTTCCATAGTAGTGCTTAAGTACTAAGTGTACCACCGTTCTTTTTGTGTACTGTATCGTAGTTTTAGCGTAAAATGGTACAGTCAAGAGCAAAAGTAAGTGATCACCTTATGCCTTATCACAATGGAATAAGATCTATAATCGAACAAGAATAATCACTTACTTTTGCTCTTGACTGTACCTACGCCCTTTAGAAAGAGGCATTTTTTAACCCATGAAAAAATACGTGTCTGCTAACTTTTTTAGTCCTATTGACTACGCGAATAAAAATAACGGGTTTAAAAAATGAAATTCGTTAGGAGACGTTTATGAATAAAAGGGCATGACTCAAATACCGGTGAGACCAAATAAAAACCTGAATTCAAGCCTAGCCTCAAAAAAATCTGTAGGTAGGTACAAGAAAAAAAAAAGATAGTGACACAGGATGGTCGTTTTGAGACCGGTGCTAAGTTAGAAGACATTTACGAACGAATAAGGGGGTTATCAATTTTCCAACAAACAAACCTGGAAGCCTTTCCCGCAAGTGTCGCAGACGGCGGTGACAACAGGGCGGTAGGCGGAGCGCTGCGCGGGGTGGATGGTCCGCACGTGGCGCCAGTGCTCCGACCGATTGTTTACCATCACTTCGCACTGGAAGCATAATACAGATGATGACCAATGCCGTCTTTACCATAACGGCACAAGGGGCACGTTACCAGGGCCTCCATCTTCAGGGGGAGCCCCGAAAGATCGACAACTTTCCTCACATTTATTCTCACGTTTACTTTCCTTTCGAAAGGGGCCCCAAAATCCTTGGGTGCCCATAAAAAAACCCGCTCAGCTCGAAGGTGTTGATACATTCTCTCGCCAGTCTGCCTGCGACCATGGGTGTAACGTCATGCCCGAAACGTCGGGATATAATTAAACGTAAGTTTACGCGTTTAAGACCCGTTTGTAAATATTTCTCAAAGTATGTACGTTTACATTACACAACTTTACTCACATGATCACATTTCGTCGGATAAGAATCGCCCGGCAGCCTCCAGCTTGTCTTCTTCTTGGTCCTTCTGTGTTCTGCTCTTTTGTGCTCAACCAACGCTTTGAGCGTTGGAAACTCTGTGCCGCATTGGTTACATGTGGTTTTGAGGCTCTGGTCTTCCGGTGTTGTGTCACTAAGAAAATGCATTTCGTTATTAGTATTTTATATGTATACAACCACTATCGAAATCTGAAACGCAGTAACTCTGTATGCTACGCACAATTATTTATTTTGCTTTGGTAAGTAGGTACAAGATACAACCTACCTATTTCAAAAGTAGTGATGATACTTACTATTAAGTCCATAGCAGGGCCTTAGGTCGTAGGTAAGGGCGATGACTGGTGATTTTTACGTCACATTGAATTACATTTATCCTTAGGAACTTAAAGATCCGCCATAATAAAGAAACAAGCCTACTTACCAAAGATTAGTCTTTCTCTTATGTTGCTTGGACGTGAGAATATGAACTCGTCTCGCGCCTTCAGAATTGAAGTTGAGCCCGCAATGCTCACACCTATATTTTGGGTTATCTTCACTTTCCTGAAACTATAATTTTATTTGTATGTAAACGTCAGATATTTTTGACGAGCGAAATGGATCGCTTAAATAATTGGGAACGCGTGGCGTTTGGAGTCCGGCGTAAGGATATTCGCCGTCTGGCGGTCAAAAGATTAAAAAGAGCACTTTCTGAGCATATACATTGTATAAGTATAAGGAATGTATCACACTCACAGTGTCGCAGTGCGCAGTCCTAGCATGCAGCTTCAGTCCCCGCTGGCTAACAAACGCGCGGCCACATTGCGCACAGGCGATCGCGCCGTGCTGCCCGCGGCAATGTGCGCCCAGAGCGGACAAGTGCGCGCTCGAGAATGGACATGTTGGACACTTGTAAGTGAAACCGGAGTGCCAGTTGTGATGTTTCTTTGCTACCCCGCTGAAAATAAACACACTGGTAGACGGCATATCATATGAAGCATTTAAGAAAGCTGTTTAGAACACTCAGGTTTATAGTAACATAGATTCTCGCGCCGTGCTGCCCGCGGCAATGGGCGCCCAGAGCGGACAAGTGCGCGCTTGAGAATGGACATGTTGGACACTTGTAAGTGTGACCGGAGTGCCAGTTGTGATGTTTCTTTGCTACCCCGCTGAAAATAAATACACTGGTAGACGGCATATCATGTGTAGCATTTAAGAAAGCTGTTTAGAACACTCAGGTTTATAGTTAACATAGATTCGCGCGTCGTGCTGCCCGCGGCAATGTGCGCCCAGGGCGGACAAGTGCGCGCTTGAGAATGAACATGTTGGACATTTGTAAGTGTGACCGGAGTGCCAGTTGTGATGTTTCTTTGCTACCCCACTGAAAATAAACACACTGGTAGACGGCATATCATGTGTAGCATTGAAGAAAGCTGTTTAGAACACTCAGGTTTATAGTAACATAGATTCACGCGCCGTGCTGCCCGCGGCAATGTGCGCCCAGAGCGGACAAGTGCGCGCTCGAGAATGGACATGTTGGACACTTGTAAGTGAGACCAGAGTGCCAGTTGTGATGCTTCTTTGCTACCCCACTGAAAATTGTTGTAAATGCATGTGACACATCACTACCTTCTTGGTGCCGCCCTCGTTTGTATAAAAAAAAAAAAAAAAAAATTGTAGAATCTGTCACATGATTAGATATTCAGATTTTTGCTCATTAATTGTCAACACTTAAATTAGAAATAAAACAAATCTTTGAGCTAGTTATTTTATTATTTATCGCCGCAAGATCCAACAATTGGTAGCAGAGCGTGGTTGTGTCGTAAATGTAGTCGAAATATAAAAAAGTTCGTTTGCAATGAGCACGCCGGCGACGACCGCTTCATCGTCATCGTACCATCGCATCGACGCCCTGACGAAAGAAAATTATGATACGTGGTGCCTCCAAGCTCAAGCAGTGTTAATTAAAAATGGCCTGTGGGGGTACGCGAGTGGGGAAATACCCGAACCAACTGCAACGACCGACGCGGCGGAGAAGAAGGAATTCTTCCACAAAGATCTCCTAGCTCGTTCAGAACTCTTACTACTCATCTCGCCTTCGGAATTGAAACAAGTGAAAGGTTGCAAGACGTCAGCTGAACTTTGGAGAAAACTGAAAAACATACACCAAAGTACAGGTCCCGCCAGAAAAGCAACATTACTTAAACATCTTATATTGAAAAAGCAAGAAGGTGGTGACGTGCGCGAACACTTGAATGAGTTCATGGACACAGTTGACAAATTGGCTGACATGGAAATAATATTAAATCCTGACTTGCTTAGTATCATGATGCTATACAGCTTACCCGCTTCATTCGAAAACTTCAGAATAGCAGTAGAATCGAGAGATACTTTGCCAAAGCCTGAAGAATTGAAAATAAAAATAATAGAGGAAAGTGAAGCCAGGAAAAACCATGACAAGCCACCAGAGCGAAGAGAAGGTGCATTCTACTCTAAAAAGAAGACCAAATACTGTCAAATATGTAAGAAAAAGGGGCATATCGCTGAAGAGTGCTGGAATAATAAGAAAAATAAAACAAAGCCATTTCACAAAAGAGAAGAAAAGAATTTCAGCATAACACCTACCTGTTTGGCCATCTCCTCCACAGATGCATGGTGTTTGGACAGTGGCTGTACCTCGCACATGTGTGCGCAAAGTGATGATTTCATAAAAATTAATTCAGAAACCGGATCTTTGAGACTAGCTTCGGAAAATCACACAGCCAGAGTGGAAGGAAAAGGAAAAGTACGTATCAACATTAATAATGAAGTGATCAACCTCCACGATACACTGTATGTACCTACCTTAGCTACAAACTTGATGTCAGTGTCAAAAATCACCGAAAAAGGAAACAGCGTGCTGTTCACAAAAGACAGGGCCTACATAAAAGATGAAAAGGGTGACATAACCTTAACTGCTGTGAAAGAAAATGGCCTATACTATACAAAGGGAGAAACAGCAAATAGAGCCCAAAGTGTTAGTCAAATTGAAATGTGGCATAGAAAACTTGGACATCTCAATGAAAATGACCTGAAATTAGCAGCAAACAAGAAACTAATAAAAGGATTAGAACTAGAAGGAGGAAATTTACCGGAATGCGAAGTGTGCATCAAAGGCAAGATGGCAAGATTGCCATTTTCACCAGTGGATGGGCCACAGTCTACTCAACCACTGGAAATTATACACAGTGATGTATGCGGACCCTTCAATACTGAAACATTAGCCGGATCTAAATATTTTCTTACATTCCTGGACGATTATACAAAATATTGCTGCGTCTATTTCATCTCACATAAAAATGAAGTATTTGAGAAATTTAAGGAATACAAAAGCAAAGTAGAGAAATATCTTGACAAACAAATAAAATGCCTACAATCTGACAATGGGACTGAATATTGTAACAGAGAATTTGACGACTTCCTGAAGCAACATGGAATTAAAAGAAGGCTCACAGCACCATATACGCCGCAGCAAAACGGCCAAAGCGAGCGTAAAAATAGATCACTCCTTGACAGAGCACGTTGCTTACTTATAGAGGGAAACATACCTCAGAAACTGTGGGCGGAGGCGGTATACACTGCCAATTACCTTATAAATCGATGTCCAGCTAAATCCCTGAAAGGTTGCACTCCATACGAAAAATGGACCGGACGTACTCCGTCTAGTAATCATCTTCACGTATTCGGAAGTAAAGCTTTTGTCCTGAACAAACACAGAAAAGGGAAATTTACGCCTAAATCCATCGAAGGAGTCTTCATGGGTTATGCGCAACTAGCAAAAGGATTCCGCATCTACATTCCTGAAAAAGAAAGCATAGTAATTAGCAGAGACGTGAAAGTCATTGATAAAATGTATTATGAAAAGGACGATGATCTTGCTGAAGAAAACTACAAACACATCTTCAATGAACAGGAACGGCTGGCACCTGGAAAAGAAAGTAAGATTAACAAAAATATTGAAACAAATAAGAACGAAAAACAAAGAAAGAAGAAGAAGAACATACCTGTTGTGGAAGTTGAAATTTCTTCAGAAACTTACCAAAACGCTGTAGAAACACCTCCTGTCCACCAGCCAGTCCCTCAAGTTGATGAAGATGAAATTAACGAAGAACCTGAAATCATACAAGATATAAGCCAAGAAAATATGAATTTGGATAATCTTGAAAACGAAGAGCCAAGACCTTCAAGAGAACGTAAGGCACCAGCGTGGCAAAAAGACTACGTGCTGAATCTTTCAGTAACTTCAGACGAATACTATGATCCATTAAGTGAAATCGATATGGATGAACAGTCACATCTATGCGAAAACAACGATGAAGAGTGGCACGACGCCATCAAGGCTGAAATGAAAGCACATATCAGAAATGGAACATGGAAAATTGTCAAGAAAGAGAAAGACATGAAATTAATCGATCATAAAATGATATTAAGAAATAAATGGACGCCTGAAAAAGGGGAAATAAAAAAGGCCAGACTCGTCGCACGAGGATTTGGACAACGTCCCGGAATTGATTTCAACGAAACATTTGCTCCAGTTGCGAAACTAAGCACCATTAGGTCAGTGATTGCTCTAGCAGTTGAAGAGGATTTAAAACTCAACCAAATGGATGTCACGACAGCTTATCTGAACGGCGAACTGGAGGAGCACATATTCATGAAGTATCCTGAATACACAGAACAATATGTAGCTGAAATTATGGTAGAAGCTTGTGATGATGATGACCTTACCCTGTATAACAAGGCAAAGAAAATGCTGCAAGACATAAAGAATATTCCAGGGGAGAAAGTGTGTCATCTCGAAAAAGCTCTCTATGGATTAAAACAAGCAGGTAGGCAATGGTATATTAAATTAGATGCTGAACTAAAACAAATAGGATTTGAAGCTTCAAAAGCTGATCCTTGTGTCTACATATTAGCCAAAGGAGGAGTGAAAATAGTGATTGCCGTATATGTAGACGACCTGCTTATTGCTTATTCTTGTCCGAGAAAATTGGCTGAAATAAAGAAAAGATTAAATAAACAATTCAATATGAAAGATTTAGGACAGCCAAAACGCTTAATAGGAATTGATTTAGAATATAATGGAAATGACATAAAATTATTGCAAAAGAAATTTATACAGGACACTTTAAAGAAATTCAAGATGGGAGACTGTAAACCCACCACTACACCAATGGAAACAAATCTTAATCTGGAACCTGGCACGAAAGGAGGAGAAGGGGACTTACCTTATAGAAACTTGATTGGAACTTTAATGTACCTTTCAGTTGCCACCCGGCCTGACATAACATATGCGGTCAATTACTTATCCAGATTTAACGACTGTTTTGGACCGGAACATTTTAAATCCGCGAAGCGAGTATTACGTTATCTAAAAGGCACAACAGACATTGGCCTAACGTACTCAAAATTTCAGCAGCCATTAGAAGGCATGGCAGACGCTGATTGGGGCGCATGCAAATTGGACCGTAAGTCATGTTCTGGCTACACGTTCAAATATGCTGGAGCAGCCATTAGTTGGGCCTCTAAAAAGCAAAGAAACATAGCTTTATCGACGGCCGAAGCGGAGTATACAGCACTTACAGAAGCTGCAAAGGAAGCGGTTCATCTCAAGTCACTGTTTAGAGACTTGGGAATTGATTTTGGAAAGATACGAATTTGGAGCGACCACCAAGCGGCAATTAGATTGGGACAGAACCCCATTGTGACTTCCAAATCCAAGCACATTGACCTAAAAGTACACTATATAAGAGATTGTAGAAAGGAAGGTATCCTGAGCCTTACATACATGTGTACAGAAGAAATGGAAGCGGATCTCTTAACAAAGGCCTTGGCAGGACCTAGACTAGTCATGTTAAGAAGCAAACTAGGACTGCTGAATTAGTGCTGTGAGGAGGAGTGTTGTAAATGCATGTGACACATCACTACCTTCTTGGTGCCGCCCTCGTTTGTATAAAAAAAAAAAAAAAAAAAATTGTAGAATCTGTCACATGATTAGATATTCAGATTTTTGCTCATTAATTGTCAACACTTAAATTAGAAATAAAACAAATCTTTGAGCTAGTTATTTTATTATTTATCGCCGCAAGATCCAACAAAAATAAACACACTGGTAGACGGCATATCATGTGTAGCAAGGAAAGCTGTTTAGAACACTCAGGTTTATAGTTAACATAGATTCGCGCCGTGCTGCCCGCGGCAATGTGCGCCCAGAGCGGACAAGTGCGCGATCGAGAATGGACATATTGGACACTTGTAAGTGTGGCCGGCGTGCCATTTGTGATGCTTCTTTGCTACCCCGCTGAAATAAACACACTGGTAGACGGAATATCATGTGTAGCATTTAAGAAAGCTGTTTAGAACACTCATGTTTATAGTTAACATAGATTCACGCGCCGTGCTGCCCGCGGCAATGTGCGCCCAGCGCGGACAAGAGCACGCTCGAGAATGGACATATTGGACACTTGTAAGTGTGACCGGAGTGCCAGTTGTGATGTTTCTTTGCTACCCCGCTGAAAACAAATACACTAGTAGATGGAATATCATGTGTAGCATTTAAGAAAGCTGTTTAGAACACTCAGGTTTATAGTAACATAGATTCGCGCGCCGTGCTGCCCGCGGCAATGGGCGCCTAGAGCGGACAAGTGCGCGCTCGAGAATGGACATGTTGGACACTTGTAAGTGAGACCGGAGTGCCAGTTGTGATGTTTCTTTGCTTCCCCGCTGAAAATAAACACACGATGACGTAACATATTTATATGAGGATTCTTTCGATACATACTTTTGCACTTGACTGTAGGTACCTAATCTGCTGAATAATGTTAATCAATCTGTCGAGATCGTCGAGGATGGTTGGTGCAACTGGATCTTAGTCGAATAAACAACATTATACTTAAACTATACTCCTTAAAAGGAAATAAGGCCCATTAGCGCCTGCTACGTTGTTTAAGTTTATTAAGAGTATCTAAATTATAATGGTTAAAGGAATCAATTCTGACAAACGCGCGGCCACATTGCGCGCAGGCGATCGCGCCGTGCTGCCCGCGGCAATGTGCGTCCAGAGCGGACAAGTGCGCGCTTGAGAATGGACATGTTGGACACTTGTATGTGTGGCCGGCGTGCCATTTGTGATGTTTCTTTGTTACCCCGCTGAAAATAAATACACTAGTAGATGGAATGTCATGTGTAGAAATTAAGAAAGCTGTTTAGAACACTCAGGTTTATAGTAACATAGATTCGCGCGCCGTGCTGCCCGCGGCAATGTGCGCCCAGAGCGGACAAGTGCGCGCTCGAGAATGGACATGTTGGACACTTGTAAGTGTGACCGGAGTGCCAGTTGTGATGTTTCTTTGCTACCCAGCTGAAAATAAACACACGATGACGTAACATATTTATATGAGGCTTCTTTCGATACATACTTTTGCACTTGACTGTAGGTACCTAAACTGCTGAATAATGTTGATCAATCTGTCGAGATCGTTGAGGATGGTTGGTGCAACTGGATCTTAGTCGAATAAACAACATTATACTTAAACTATACTCCTTAAAAGGAAATAAGGCCCATTAGCGCCTGCTACGTTGTTTAAGTTTATTAAGAGTATCTAAATTATAATGGTTAAAGGAATCAATTCTGACAAACGTGCGGCCACATTGCTCGCAGGCGATCGCGCCGTGCTGCCCGCGGCAATGTGCGTCCAGAGCGGACAAGTGCGCGCTCGAGAATGGACATGTTGGACACTTGTGAGTGAGACCGGAGTGCCAGTTGTGATATTTCTTTGGTACCCCGCTGAAAATAAATACACTAGTAGATGACATGTCCTGTGTAGAAATTAAGAAAGCTGTTTATAACGCTCGGGTTTATAGTTAAGTCGAACTGACTTTTGTTCGCCAAGCTACAGTTACTACATACACAGAACAAATATAACATTAAAATACTTCAGATGAAACTACTTTAGGTACTTAAGGATTTAAGTATTAGTCCTTTATTTAATACCTATCTTCTAGCTCTCATAAAATTCGATAAATAATAAAAAAAAATAACCTTCACATAAAACGGAAAAGCTTACACGTTATTAAACGCCTTCGGACACAATTTGCAGTAAAACTTCTTGGCGTGCGCGCGGTTGGCGTGCGACCGCGCCAACACTTCGTTCTTGAATCGAACTTTGCACACGGGACATTCGGCACTACCTCGACTCTGTAAACAAAAATACTTCATCAACTTTTCGAATGGATTAATAACTTTGTATGTGACTGTACATAATTAGGCATTAAACACTCGTGTGATCTCGCCTACGGCTCGTTTCATAAAACATGTTTAATGGCTCTTATTATGTGCCAGGCACATAAATAACTATTATAGTCCACTACTTTGACAGATAGTAAAAACATTTCACCTCACATCCTTACCCAAAAAAATACAAAGTTTCCGTAACGCAGTGGACATTTTGTATAATTTTCCACTGAGTTACGGAAACTTTTAAAATACTAAATTAAATAAATAAAGCAAGCATGTATGTACTTACAGGGTCATGGCTTTTCATATGCATTTTATAACTATTGTCATGAGCAAACACTTTTGAGCATACTTGGCATTTGATTGATCCTCCATTGAATTCTTTCTTCTCTTTTAAATGGTTCCACTCCTCTATTTGTTGATCTAACTGAAAATTATCGATAAAATAAAATAAAGGTAAAACAACGCCCCTTCCTATAGCAAAAATTACTTAGGAGCAAAAGCGTTAAATTCTAAAATGTTTATCTGTTTTCGTATAGTTGCTTAATTCACTTACCGTTAAATGAACAATATCAAAATATTCTTGCATGTTCATTTCATCAGACGTTAGCCCTTCAGGCTTACTTGATTTGCTAATATTTTTCACTGTCTTTCGTTTAGGTACCTGTGAATTTGATGAATCATTCAATTACAACAACATTTAGGTCACCAACATATTTTAAGTGTATAGTTTTACAGCAAAAACTTACTTCCGCAAATGGTATATCCTCTTCAAATTTAACTTCATTGCCTGAACCCAAATCTGTAGAATGACTCAATGTATCTTCAAAAGTATCTAATCCATCATCATCCTTAAAATCTTTTTCTTCAACAATAACTTTTTCCATAGGCTCTGTATGTTCAATATCTTTATTACCTTCGAGATTCTCAACAAGATCCGTAACTTCTAATTTAGGTATGCTAAAGTAATTATCAATTGTTTCAAGTTTATCTTCAATGTTATACCTGATGCTTTCATGGTTTTCCAAATCATTGCCGTGTTTAAATTCATAATTTATTTTGTTTTTATATACATTTAATGATGACAATAAATTCAATTCCTTGCGATTCTTTGAATTAATAAGGTTTATTGTGATCTAAAAAAGAATAAAAACTGTATATTTTGTCTTAGTGTATTGTTTTTGTCTAATTCTCGAAATAATTTAGAGTTGCTTTCAAAAATATAGTACGTAGTACGTAATTAAAGGCTTAATAATAACAAAAATCATGATTATCGATTATTTCCATTGTGTTACGAAAGTTAGTCATACAAACTATATGGGTAGGTAACTTGGTAATACAAACATGTGAATGTTTCATTTTGTTTTAGCCCTTAGCTGTTTCTTTTTTTCTAATCAACACTTTACCTTGCCATATTGTGCAAAAATGTCTAATAAAGTGGCTTGCACCGTCAAACTCCGTTCTAATAGACTGTAACATTTCTTAAGCTGAGCTGCACATTCATAGCAAATAAACTGTGGAAGGCCTTCTATATTGTAGTTTTCCTGCAAAAGAATATGCTAGTATAATTCCATTGATTAAGTTTGCCCAAGTATATTACAATTATTGTATTATATGATTAATTTATTATTGCATGTTTAAATGTTGTGAGCCTAAACATATTTACGAATATCCAATTACCTAAAGGTTGTCTGGAAGAGATCAGTGAGATCACATCTTAGCAAAAATAATAAGACAACTTAACATATTGTCTATTTTTCATTTGTTTTAAATTATATCAGACTTTTTCAGTGATCAATAAATAAATTTTGTATTTTTACACTTATGTGAGATTTAAAAGGATCAATAAAAAGATATTCACATTATACCCTCCTAAGGACTCCAAATAGGACCTGTATACTCCATCTTGAAGGCTGTGTAGTCGAACCTCGGTGGCCAAACAAAACCTGCATACCTCCACATCTGAAGCTTCAAAGTTGGAGTTTGCCTACAAACAAATGATTTAAAATAAAATTATCATCTCTATAAGTTCAATTAATCAATTGGCTGCATGGTGACGGCTGTAAGAATACATTTGTCACCACATAATTGCAATCGCTAAACCAGTTTGCCCAGTGAGGTGATTATGGGCTTTACCTCCTAATGCATCCATACGCATGAGTAATTGGAAACGCCTATGTCCAGCATTGGACTGTAATAGGCTGATGATGTGATGTGATAAATTCAATCATTTTAATGAAGAAAATAAGAAACTAGCAAGTGTAGGTTTATAGTATTCAATATCTATTGTCAAAAATAAAAAAATATATAAAAATAATATAAAATAAAAAATATAAAAAACAATATAATTAAAATTAAAAATATATTTATTTCACTGCACCAATTGGTATAATTATAAGTGATTACAAGGTTGGAGCATCCTATTAAGTATAAAAAACTTGTGTCCGGAAGCCCCGACCTTCCATAGCAACATTAAAAAGTAATACTAAAACTTACAGGTAAATCATTTATTGGAATAGCATCATCCTTTATTCGGATCCTCCTCCCGTCATGGTTGATTTGTTCATAGCTGAAGTGGCCACTGCAAATACGGGCATAGGCTGGGGGAGTCCAGTCGGGCCTTCCGATAGCTCTCAGCCACCTTTGTTTCATTTCAGCATTTGATGGAAAGCTGAAAATATATTTTAGTAATCATATATCTATTAGTCTTACAAGTATATTGTTGGATAATTTAAAAAAATATTGAAAAGACATATACTTGATAGTTAGTTTTGCATTTAGATATCAGTAGCAAAATTTGACAAAAAGCTTTTATGCTATAGCCTCGTAAAGCATTGGAATGTACATTGATGTACATTCCAATGCATATTCCCCTTTAATTAAACTTTGCATGAATTTAATAAATTCGCATTTCCTTTGTTTATTTGATTTTATATAGAAACGAATTTCAGCACTATTCCTTACACTGCAAGTTTCATAATAATATTTAAAGAAAATAGTACGGTGCGCCTTACGATGATAGAGTAGTGCAAATTGCAAGTAATAAATAATTAATTATTTACGCGTGAAATGATGTCATATCATTAGGATCTTTCTTCTTATTGCTGCTGTTTTTACTGCAACCTTTGACACAACAGTATGCCACCATTATTCAACTAACAAAGTTTCCAATGTATGTAACGATAGTTTATTTGTTTTCATTTAAAAATAATGAAAACAAAAGTAAATAAAATCATCCGTGTTTAAAACAATGACATAGAAAAGAGTGGACTCGGCGTATTGTTCTATACATGCAATCAGTTAAACAAATACCATGCATTTTGACGCAGAATAAGTAAACATTATGTTGTCACTCTCTAACTAACGTCTTTTCCCATATGTAGTAAAAGATAACAATACTTCAGTGCTTGCTGCTATGACAACATTTTGCATTTGACGTGCCTTCAAATGCCTACTGTGGCCGGTCCGCCATATTGTGTTACGGTTCTCCGAGGTACAAAAAGTGTCAACGAGTCGTGTTCTTAAAATAAAATAGTGTTTATTTGGAAATTCTACGGATACTTCTTTTTAATTGTGTGGTGTAGTGGTTACGGACAAGAAAAGACATAATGCCTAAGTGCAGTGTCGTTGGATGTGGCTTAAGAAAACAAGAAAACCAGAAAAGTTTGTCGTTACACCGGTATGTTTATATTTTAACTGAAATATTCGTTATTTTTCTTATGATTTTACGTTATATCTTCTCATTTGGTTAATAATTTGACAATGAATAAGATTTGTAATAAATTGTAATGTAATAAGGCTTGATTTTCGATATTTTGTACTATGTAAATTAGTAGATTTGACGTTTAGTGGTGTATTGTTTTATATCGATATTATGTGAAGAATCTGATCATTTGAAAGATTTTAACCCTAATTCGCCTCGAATATCATAATGTACAACTGTTTGATCAACACATAATCTCAAAAATCAATGTCATTTTGATAATTACTTCATTGTCTATATAGCATTTTGTCAGGTTATCACTATAAATTTTACTCATGATGAATAACAATCAACTTCTATAAATATGAATATACTTTGAAAACGTGAGTCCTGTAAGCATATTTACCAAGGTTGTAAATTTCATAATTTTTTTCAGGTTACCAAAATCTGAATATATGAGAAAAAGATGGTTAGAAGCAATTGGAACGGAAAATATAAGGCCAAATGTTAAAGACATATTCATATGTTCCTTACATTTTCACGAAAGTGCCTTTAACACCACATTGGATGTTATTCGACTACGAGATGGTGCAATACCATTACATTCTCACGGAAAGGTACTTTTTTAATTGAGCAATTTTATTAATTTGTGACTGTTGCGGATCCACTCATATTTTGATCATTGTATAGTGTTATAGTAGGGGAGTTGAAGAGAGGGGATATTTGTAGCTACTTGAGCATGATTAATTCAGCTATGAGTGATATCTCAATGTCCCCGAGGGGTAGGGGGACAGTTAAAAAAACCTTTAAGGAAATTGCGGATTTGATCATTTTGTCCCAAATTATTGTTATAATTGATCTCTGACTTAATCTGACCATTATTTGGACGCAGTTTCTTAATCTGACGCAGATCTGACAGTCTTAAGTTTTTCTCACTAACAACTACTATTCATTCTGGGCCTTGTTGTGCCCTTTTAATGAATAAATTTCAGAATGTAAATTAAAAGTTATGCAGGAGTTTATCTAAAGCCTTGTTTATAGTCGGCTTTACTATAATGTTTGATGTTAATTATTACTTTTTCAGCCAAGTACTGGTGAATGTGACGCTGATTTACAAAAAGAAATGAAACATGAAAAAAATATTCCAGAGAAAACTCCTTTAGCAGAGAAGGTTTTAAATTTGGTAAGTATATATTCCACAGTACAAGTACTGTTACAGGAAATTAATATTTACCATATACATAGTTTGAAAGAATGTAATGAATGAAGAACTTTAAAATATGAGCATTGTATTTTTTGTGGCATTTGATTTTAAAAATAATAATAATTTAAGATTAATATCAACCCCAACTGCTTGATTTTTTTTTTTGTACTTCCAGCTTCCAGTGGAATCCACAGCCACTGTGATTAAGGCTCAACCAGTGCCTGGTACTTCTGGAGCTCCCCTTATCAGCTTAGAGGTATGTATGCATATAACAACATTGATAACCTGATAATATCAGTGCTCAAACAACAATATGTATATGGAATATCTAAAAAGGTATAAAGGGAACCATCTTGAGGCAGGAGCATCTAAATATTTGTACTCATCCCAAAAATAAGTGCCCTTATTAGAGTTCAAATTCAGGACCAGCAGGTTCACAGTCAGGGTTGTTCCCGGATTGGCCAGATCAGTCGTCAAATAAATAATTAATAAGTTAAATATTGTATTATTTTGGTTTTTCTACATGTGATATTAATTACAGGCTGCTGTGATACCTGGTCCGGAGGTTCCAGTAACATCAGAAACGCTGGTAAGTCTAATAATACATACATAATTGTATAAAAAAGTTTCGTTCGATTGATGGCACTTCTAGAAAGCTAACTCAAGGTTTTTAGCATACAGAACTTCATAACTAACCTTGTTTTCGCACCCATTATATTTTTCCAAAAATTTGTGAACGCTAATCCTCATTCTCGATGAATACAGGCGTGTTAAATATGCCATTTTTATGTTATACATTGACTGTTCTTAATTCACTAATAACCTTAACTACTGTACTCTAATTAACTAACTGTTCTTAATTAACATGGTCAGTTCGATTATAACGTGGTCAGTTTACCACGACTGTAGTTATGTTCTCAAGCTAAAAAGACAGAATAGTTGGATGGATCCCTTTCGTATCATCGTCATCATCGTCATCAGAGCCCGGAAAATCCATAGCAAAACAGAAGACTATCGCATTCAAACTAGGGTGAGATTGGTGAGAAACATTTTTTTATCGATATCGAGTAAGATTTGTCAAATTAACATACCGATATATTTTGGTAGGCTTGGTAGGTATCGATATCGATAAAAAATGTCTCTCACCCTAGTTAGATTGCTACAGTCTTTTATTTTGCTATAGATTTTCCAGGCTCGGATCATCATCATCATATCAGCTATAAGACGTCGTAAAATATATAACTAATTAAATATGAACAGTATGGTTGAGTAATTATCGATAATAGATTTTTGATTGTTTTTAATTTTTAATTATACTGTGTTTTTTGGTGAATTCCGCTCGAGCGATATAATTATCGACAAAAAAGTCCATTACCGATCGCTTGGTACTATTTCTTTCTAAATGAATGTTTGATAATCAAACTTTAATAGATATAAACTAACATTTATTCATGTAGATACTAACTCGAAAAATATTACACCTATGTTTTATAAGCTGATTTTATACTAGTGTTATTTTTTTATGTATGGAACACCGAACCGCCAAAGTGGGACACTAAACTTGAGTCGGAAATAAATTCCGTTCAAATTCCGTAAAAATAGGTCTAACAAACGACATTAGTATCAATGACTATTAGATTAACAATAATACACCTTTGTGTCATACATAAAATGGGATAAATATACCAAACACGTACATTTCACTGAACAAGCACTAAAGTTTAGTAAATCGAAAAAGTGGGACGCTCCCTATAAATAAATAAATAAATAAATATTTTGGGACATCTTACACAAACCAACCTAGTCCCACGGTAAGCTCAATTAAGGCTTGTGGTGTGGGTACCAGTAGGGTTTGCAATTCGAATATTCGAGTATTCGAATATTCGAATTATTGGCCTTAAATACTATTCGAATTTGACAACAGTCATTATTCGAATAAAACGAATATTTCGAATAGTGGAAAACTGTTTGAAAATAATTAAACTTTGCGGAGAATTACAATAAAATCCCAAGAATAACATTAACATGTATGTAAAATAGACTTCAATGATTAATTATTAATCATATCATAAAGTTGAATTCAATGAAATCAATTGAAATATTCGTTATTTAGTGGATTTATTTAAAATGTGATAGATTTAGTTGATTTCCAAAAATGTTCAAATGCATTTTCAGAAATCAAAGTTCTGACAGATCTCCTAAAAAGTTAACAAACAAACACCAGGTGCAGAGAGTTTAGGATAGAAGTAAAGAGTATTTAATATATGTTATTAATAATAATATGAAGCCATAATATCTACCGAATGTAATAAGTGGGAGCAATTGGCGATTCTAAAATTATACGACGTATAGTATATTATTTGATTTATCTTATACCTTGCCAAAATCAATATTTTCAAAACTAAATCCATACCATAGGTATTGTAAATTTGTATTAATATAGCACCCCGATCACTTGTTTCGTAATTAGTATGAACTGTAATACGCTAAAAGCTCGGTCATATGTTTCTGGCTTGATTCAGAAATTATGATAAAATATTAGTATTCAAATAAAACCAAATTTACTCATTATAAAACGGGACAGTTCTTGTTCCCCGATCCCTTGAATAAAGTTTAACTGACTGCTCGAGTCAATTAAGCAGCTTTATTTATTAATAAAATGTTTGATAGTTGAAGTTACTTATGACCAATATTTTTTACTATTACGCTATAATATGTATTAAAATTATTGACTATTACAATCTTATTCAACCTAAGTTTTAATTTCTTTTTTATTTTAGACTGAAAACCATCTTGTCTGGTTGTTAATGGTTAACATTTCATGCGTTTTAGAACATTTTTTCATAACGAATTATTTTTGAACTTGGTTCTACTTAGATTCACAATTTTATACATAGGTACATGTCAGATAAAAATATGTATGTCAGATAATGGATATGGATAGTATGACTAAATATATCAAGTATATCATATTAGAATCCATATGAAAAACAATTTGTAACTCCTTACCTGAATCTAGAGTTCCAGACCAGCTAGAATGCTATGGACCGTACTCTTAGGTTGATAAAAGTCATCACATTGATAAAAGTCTGGTTTTGGATATTGCACTTTCATTTTACGTCATATATTTTGCAATTAGACGCAATGGCAACATTAATTAGTTATTTTTTCAATAATATTCGTTTTATTCGAAAAATTCGAATATTCGAATACTGGAAATCGAAGTATTCGTATTATTCGAATACTAAAATTGGACGAATATTGCAAACCCTAGGTACCAGGCGACGATATATATAATAGATAGATACGTATAGATACTTAGATACATACACATCCACGACCAAGGAACAAACATTTGTGATAAATAAATACACAAAGAATGCCCTCGCCGGGATTCGAACCCGGAACCTCCAGCCTCGTAGGCAGAGTCACTACCAACTAGGCTACAGAGGCTGACGAATAGACGCTATAGAAAATCACTAAACTTTATAAACATACAAAAGTCCTTAAAGTTTCATATTTTTTACTCTTTATCCATGATAAATGTGATTATATAGTTATCTTATGTTATACATTAAAATACACATGTCAATAGCATTTTTTATAATGTTCTTTTCAATTCGTTTCTTACTAACTTTTGATATAATAACTTGCGGAAGGGTTCCATAGAATTATATTTGCATTTTTTAGCATGCGAATACATGTATAATAAATAAATACAACTTCAATGATTAATCTGCGTGTCGTTTATAAATTTAAAAAATAAACCCATATTCATGATTGACACATTTTCCTTGTTTTTTTTTTGTTCAAACCTCCGTAATATTCAAAGTACTAAAGTTATTAGACAAGATATTGACTTATTTGAAATCCTAAAAGTATGCCAATTCATTTGATATTGATACAAACCATTCCATACCTTCAAAGTACAAGTGTGTTTTTTGCCGTCCCAAACTTTAAGCAACGTTTTCTCAATTGTTGCTTTTTTACGTCTGCATATTTGAAGAATTAAAAAAAAAATAACTATAGCACTTAGAAACATATACCTTACACCAAAAGATAGCGCATTATTAGACCTAATATTAAAAAAGTTGGGACCATATTTGCACAGCACACAGCACAGGACAGGTACATCTAGTAGCCGATCTCACTGACCCAAACTAAAAATCCAACGTGTAGGTTAATTTTTAAGTGTTCCGTATGACTTTTAGATAATAAAAAACACATGCTATACAGGGCATTTACGTCTACATACTACTAAAATGTTCATGTTTTTATAAAGTAATCCGATTTTT
>JALPQI010005951.1:0-56827 GCA_025490895.1 Thaumatotibia leucotreta | reverse complement strand
ACCTGGATTCGGCTTGGTTCCAGAGATAATTAACCTTTTTTCGAAAAAAGTTTTTCGACGTATCTCGTCATAAAACTTCTTTTTGATTACAATGCTACCAAAATGTGTTCTAATATTACCACACCTTTTACCTGACAATCAAAAAAGAAGAATAAACTTGACGAAAAAACCTGTCCCTTAAAAAAACAATTTGTTAAAATTAATTTTAACAAATTGTTGTTATGATAAAAAGTATTGGAAATGTAAAAAAAAAAAAAAGAACAAACATTTTTTTTGTGGAATTTGACATTAGGTCTCATAATATTTTTTGTTTATTTTGATTTCTAGAATGCATAGTTAAAATCTTTCGGTTTCCTCGCGAGCACCCTGTATTGTCTGAACGCTAAAGCCGTGTATACATATATTTGACACTTTGGCTGTATAGACAGCTGTGTTTTCGACTGTACTCTTGCTCATAGTTATTGGTGGGGTGTTACCATGACCCGGGTTTTTAGGAAAATGGGTAATATAATAATACACATTATTAGCAATCGTTTCCAAGTATTAACATTTAACAAATATTTAAATTGTTCGTACAATTAAGTTCCGAACGATCAATGTAACGCGGGTACTGCTTAATTGTCAAACGTTGTGACTGGCAGTCACCTGTCATTGTAGAGTGCAAATTAACGATTCATTTTGAAGTACATTGCTTCTGAATTAACTTTTCTTCGAAAGTTAATGAAATAATCACTTTTAAATTTTGAATCAAATAATGCTCACGGTTTGGCTATAAATACGCATCGCATTCCTCGATATCAATAAAAATCTATATCGTGGTACAACACTGTAGAGCGTAAGTTTTTAAGATCACTTCAAACTGTAATTAATAATTATTTTAATACTATGAACCGATATTGCGAGGTAATTTTAAGTTAGGTCTTAACCACACTAAACGTATTTTTTTATTTATTTATTGAGGAGCAATGTAACAATCGAATAGGTACATGTACTGACAGTTGTGAGAAACAAAGTTAGGATCGTATGGTAATATACTGAATGCTGAATTATTTTATATGGATTAAAATAAGTTGAAATTTTTCAATAAAACTTAAGAAAATTTGTTTGTTATGGTCTTCACTAATTACCTACTCCAGCTGTTTGAGTTAACATTTAAAAGACAAGTTGTATACCCCTCAAACAACTTTGTAGGTAGGTACTGTATTTGTGTAAGAAAAATACAATAGACATCATATTTTCAAACATCGGAATAAGTTTTCTGGCTTCCGCAATTAGTATAATAGCAATGGCGAACGGTAATTATGTTGTCCGCCATGCCCGATTTTTGATTCAATAATCCCCCCAATCATTGGATTTGGTTTAGGCAGATTTTCGTCCAAATAATAAAATTATAGACATAAATAAATTATTCATTCACTCCCATCTGACATTCTGGCGTATGTAAACGTTTAGCACGAAGACAATCTTTCACGACATTATAGGTAAATAAAAAAAAAACTGACACGAATGCATCGAGTAAGTGACAGAAAGTATGTGTGGATATCAATATGACGATAGATTCTGAACCGGGGGGCTACCATAATGTACTAATGCGGTTCAGTTTAGGTCGAGAGATAGGGACAAGGCTATACGAGTCAAAACTCACAGTCCCTTTCCCTGAACCTAAACTGAATCGCATTAGTACGTCATCGTAACCCCCCAGGTTGCTATAGCACGGCCGCACACAATGATACCTAGATGTTATTCGTTTCATTCATTCCATTTGTGCCAGTTTTAGTGAATTTGCCTATAACTACCCCACAAATTGGGCATAAAAAAAAATTAAGGTAAAATAACTCATAAAAATCTTCTACCTGTATGTCACAGCATTTTACTTCCAAAATTCTGGTTCGATGAATGTACAATACATAGAAAAATGTTTAGTATGTAATCTATTAAAAAGGGTCTATTCAGTATCGGGTTTTGAATAACATACAATGTAACACGATTAAGTGCTACGCCGAACGAAATTATCTCATCGAACTTCAAAGCTGGTGAAAGTGACGCGCGGGGTGTGACTGAAAATATTCTACTACTTCCATGCCGGCGACAAACAGTTGTATTTCTGCCACCGACAATACTGACACTATTTTTTTTATTTGTAATCATGAATGGGTATCATTGATATATGAGAAAATTACTATCTCTTCTTAACACATTCATCCCCGGAGACAAAGGCCGTCCGTGATAAAAAAATATTGAGTATTAAATGTAAGGGTCGTCAACAATTAATTCCTAAACATTGTTTTTAGTTAACATAATCATAATTTAAAATTTAAGTAAAAAATTATAAATGTAGGTACTGTTAGGGTATAGGAAAAAAAATACAATTAATGCTGAATCAGTTGATCTATTTCGGTGTAACAAACGTTATTATTAATACCACGGAATCATCTATTTAGATTAGAGCTTCGTTAGTTTATTATCCAAATTAACTATTTACATCTACTGCTCTAAAATTAAACATATTTACTTCGATTCGGCTGTAAATGTGCTATTAATTATAAATAATTACTAAAAACATTCAACAACGCAAGTTACTGGTACACATCAAATGTTACTAAGGAGTAGAAGCAACGTCCACTTAGGTTGCTGATGCAACAAATATCAAACTAACTGATCATTAGTACAGTCAACATCAAAGTTCTCGTCTACAAAATAACTAGACTTTTATGTAGACATTAATTATAGAACAATCTTGACATAGTAAGCGCATAAGACTTAGGGACCGATGTATATATTATAACTTGTACAACATAACCGACAGAAATATACAAAAATATAAAGATACTAACGACACTTAAACATTGAAAACTAACATATTATTAAATTAAAGTACGTAACCGGGATCTAAACCCAGAAACTCTTACTTCGTAAGCAAGATTAGGTACAACCGATTCATTCAGTTTTTCACGGAATTCATATTGATTTCATTGAGTAAGAGAGATTCGGTCGTTTCCGAGAAAATACGAAGGAAAAAAAATTAAGATAACCGAATGAATGGACTATTTTTCACATCATTCAGAGTTTTGCTGCTTTTGATATTGACTGTACTTGTTTTTTAAATGTATAATTACAAGCTTCTAAATTAAAACAACTTTGTATTGCCTCTATACACCCGGTAAATTATTTTGTAAGCGCCCTTATCAAAGAATTCAAGTCCATTTAACTATTGCGAACATTTCTTAAGGTAAATACTCAACGATTAAGAAACAGAAATATTTGCAAGCAAAAGTATCCGACTAGCTTTCTGCGAAAAGGGCTTCAATGGACTTCCATTTCTATCGTAGTTAGTACAACTCCTGGGTTAGCGCCGTATTCAGATTAAATTATACGATTTGGCATTATTTTCAATACGTCCCTCTGAGCTCGAAGTGTGAAATACAAGTGACATGGCTGTATTTAAAATCTGAATACGGTTCTTGGCCACACGTATAACAACTAGGTTTCTACGAGACTGATTTTTTTTCAATCTTGGTTAATCACCCGTACATGTAAGTACAAACTAAGAAAGTATGTGCAATGAACTAAAAATGTCATCAGTTAACAAGTCTGGCTACGATGTCATAGATTTTTGTGCATATTACGTAAGTACTTAAGATTAA
This sequence comes from Thaumatotibia leucotreta, assembly GCA_025490895.1. Lineage (NCBI taxonomy): Eukaryota > Metazoa > Arthropoda > Insecta > Lepidoptera > Tortricidae > Thaumatotibia > Thaumatotibia leucotreta. The sequence continues at coordinate 53,183 of JALPQI010005951.1, read as the reverse complement.
TTGAGTTTAACTCTTTAATGCGTGTCCATTATTATTTATTATCTTCTTGCAAACTAGATGAATATTTTCAAATTAAATAGAACAAACTAGTGTCTATCAGGATGCGGTGAGTAGGTAATGTATGAATAGTCACAAAACTTAGGTACAATTATTTGCAACAAATAATTGTACCTAAACTGTACTAAGCTGTACATATAGGTAAGGTGAAAAAAACTGTACCTCAAACAATTAAACATTAAATAAGGGTGCCGAAAGAAAAGTGTAAGTTTCAACAGTAAAAATCGGGACCAGACCAGGACAGGAGGCCTTTAATTAGCTTTCTGTAGTGACACAAAAGTACTAACTTTACTACTGCTTTTCCAGTACTCCCAGTACAGCTTCTTCGAAACCTCTTCCAAACTTTTTTTTTGTATCTGCCCATTCTAGATTTCCGTTATTCTTCAGACATCCTTGACTTATGCATACTATTTTCACTACTTTCTGGTAGGTCATATAACTAAGCCAAAGAGCCAAAAAATTGTATAGGATTAAATAATTGATTAAAGACCCATAGGAATTCCTATAATACCTACATGAGACAAATTTTGTGACTATTCAGACATCTCTTACGTCATCCTGACGGACATACAAACTATACATGGTCGAGATATAGGTACACGTTAATACACAAAATAATGTTGATTCTTTGAATTTATGTAATTAACAATATTAACATAAAATATATGCATTTCGCTAATCTAACCTAACAAAAAGACAGAGCATTAGTCTTTACCTAGAGGTTAGGCAAAACTAGAAAGTAATGTGCGTATTTACTTCTCATACGTATAATCAATGAACTTTTATTTTATATGGCTATTTCATACGAATAACATAACAGATCATTAACAAATATCTTAATTGACATCAAGACGTATATAATTAAGTATATATTTGATAAGTTTAAGGCTAACAATTAAAATAAAGCTAGTGAACAGTGTGTTGAACACTAAATATTCTAAAATTATAAATTCTTTTCATCGTTTACGTTTTCTTAATGAACTTGAAGTGACTTTAGTAAGTGACGTTTGTACTAACTAAATATTGTGGTTATTAAAAACGTCTAGTGTCTTTTCTTACTTATTTTAATACAGCGAATTTTGCAACGTGTTTTTCCTAAATAACTAATTTTAATTTTAGCCGTAGGCAAAGTTGATTCCATAATTTAATACGAATACAACGGCAATGGAAAGAACTGCCTAAAACAAAATGAGCAAACAAAAAGTCTTCACTTACGTACCATGGTGCAATAACCCTGTGTTTTTGAGCGAAAAAGCTTTTTACCAGTTTCATTCTCAAAGGTCTATTGTAGCTTCAGATCTTCATTCAATATCAAATCTACAAAACTGAAGTTCAGACGATACACCTACTTAAGTAAATAAACAGTCTTCTCGCCGCACTCAATTCACATAGTTCGCACGGCTTCAAATATTTAAAATTTCAATAAGCAAATATGCTAAACAGCCACCGAGGTTCACTGAATTATTTAAATCACACAGTCACTGGCCGGAAAGTTTGAACGTTGATGTAGAGGGCTGCGGAGAGTAGAAGATGGTGTAGATGTGTGATGTCGGTGGCGGAGGAGGCCGGCGCGGGCGTTGGCGCGCCCAGGCGGGTGTTGGCGCGCACCACCTGCGACCGCCATCGGATCGTGTACAGCGGCTGCTGCCGTGACAGCGCCACGAGTCTACGGACAAAATTATCGCTTTATTATTGTTTATCCCTTTCGGTCTTATACAGTGTGTTACCGCAATACTACTTTTTAGCAAAACCCTGAACATTATTTGATTCAAAGTTCTAATTTTAACCGTAATTAACTTTCTAAGAAAAGTTAATTGAGAATGTACTTCAAAATGAATCGTTAATTTGCACAATGACAGATCGTAGCCACTCTTAACGGCTTTGGCAATTAGGCAGGACGCGTTACATTGAGCGTTCGGAGGAAATAAACTTAACACTTTCATTGCGCACGAGTGGTACGCGCTACGCTCGTAGCAGATCCCGTGATTTCTCCACTTTTTAGCGAAAATGGACCTCCCACAGAGAACTCCCCTCGGGAGTTCCCCGCGCTCTGTTAACTGTACCGTCAATTTAAATATTTGTCAAATGTTAATACTTGCTTATAATGCGTATATTACCCATTTTCATAAAAGCCCGGGTCATAGTAACACATTGTAGACATATTGATAAAAGACCGAAAGGGACAAACAATAAGTATCGGCTCTTTAAGTTTGTAGACGTTTATGAATGAGGGGGTTAATATTTACCTACATTTTACTCGCGACATGTGTAGATTATTCGTCACACGTACACCGTAGGTATGTCGCGGATCTTGTTAGCGCGAGAGTGACTAATGGTTGTAAGTAGCAGACGAGTATATTTTACTTTCCTATTTTGGGGAACTTAATTTTGTTGAAGGTTTCAGTTTTACCATAAACTCACCATTTTATTTTAAATTGGTTAAGTATTCATGTAGCAGGCTAATGCCGCCCATGTGTCCTTAGTAGTCTTTTTTAATTAACTTATATTTCCTTGATTAAACCGGGAACACACCGGGTTTTTGTTACAATAATATTAACAGGAATTGTAGACTGTACTGATGAAACTGAGTCACGAATGTGAAAAACTTTTGAAAGTTTTCTCATACTTGAAATAGTATTATCAATTCATCAGACTAACTGATAACTGACATCGCGTGTTACCCCCCTATAAACGTGACAGAAGCAACCTATTTGTATACTTACATATAAATATAAGATATCAGTAAAGCGATATACAAAATATAAAGCAATGTTCATTAAAATTCATAATACTTTCACCTGCGTAAACTTGCCGATAACCGCAAACTAAACGAGCTCTGTAAACAACTACTTTTGCGTCTTTTACAATAAAGTGCTTACCCATGTTAAAGACTTCAGGAAAATTGTATGTACCTAGGTATAATTTATTGTGTACTTAAAGAATGGATAACTCACATGATATCAATATAGAATAGGAACTTTTAATTTTCTAGACAAAAAGGACATATCTAACTTTTGCTTCCTTTCCATTCTACCTATTTAAATAGAAAATGTGTTATTCTTAGAATTTCTTTGAAAAATCATACGCTCGTTTTAGCAAGTGTATAATATCTGATAATAGGTACATTATGATCCATCCGTCATTCACCGGTCGGTTGCAAATCTATATAATATCGTCTGATATTGTCATCACAGTAAGATTAAGATCGATCTATTAAGCATAGATGTTCTAATTCAAAGTATTTGCTTCTAATATTTTCAACACGAATAGGTTCAATCGGCTTGTTTTTACACATCGTTATGCGGGATTTACGAGAGGGGCGTCGTTTGGGACGCACACCACGTCGCCGCTTAGGGTCTCTATCTAATATGCACAGAGAGTAAACCTTTGTACCAAGAAAGTGTATAAAAGCATGCTCTTTCACGAATTTGGCACGTATACCGTGAATTAAGGCCTCGGTACGTTCCTATATAACCTAGCAAATGGCCGACCTGAAAAGTGTATCTTTTAGTAAATTGTTAACATCGTACTAAAAGCCTCTTCGAAAGATTTATTTTACTTCACTATTTTTTTTCTTTGGTGCCCCGACTATCTAGGTACGTGCTCTAAATATTTGGACAGTATTAGTTTACTTTACTTACGCGCAAAGCTTCACAAATTTAGGTTAGGTATATTTTCTCAATGTCTGTTGATAACCGTATTTCTTCTGTCTTATTATTTGCAACTGTCTTATGTATATCACATTGTACATGTTATTTTTGTAACATATACTACTTACAAAGCCTACGTAGGTACATTTATAAGCATTATTTGTTATTATTGTTATTAGTTATTAATTACGTGGTATAAAATATTTGGCACGGGCATTTTTATTATGTTGATGATGAAAAGATTCATCTCTCAGTAAAAAAAATTGCATATCTAGGTATAATTGTGTTTATAAGTTACAAAGTTTGCTGTTTATATTTACCTTATGACAACAGTGTTTTGCTTGTAGGGCAGTGAGTAGGTGTGGTTCTTGTACCGGGCGCAGAAGGTGAAGAGGCGGTCTCCAGCCGCCGCGGCCAGCCCCGAGTCACCTGCGCCGGCGCCGGCCCACTCGTGCAGCGTGATGTTCCACGACCCACAAGACTTATCCTACACACCAAGTATAACATATTAAATTGTAACTCTAAAAGCTTTAGGGCGTTTGTGCACTACACTGACTTTTACCGTCCGGTAGTCCGGTTTTTTACGGTCCGATATGCCACCCCATTAAATGTATACAGTAGCTTGTGCACTATACGTAATTTTACCGTCCGACATTTTACTTTTCCCCATACCGGACAGTATTTTTCCGATCCGAGATGACAGCTATGAAAAACGTGTTGATGCTTGTGCACTGCGTCCGGAATTGTACTGACTTTTACCGTCCCCGATAGTCCGATTTTACAAGTCAATCATCCGTTTTTTTCATGCTACTATGCCGCACCTCCGAGTAAAAAGACGGACAAGTGCACAAGCCAATCATGCGTTTTTTTCATGCCATATCGGACCATGAAAACTCGGTCTGCCAGACAGAAAAATTCATTGTGGTGCACAATCGCCCTGAAGGTGCTACGAGTGAGCCTAATCGCCAAGGATAGATACGGGTACGAGTAAGAAAGTATTAAGTAGTGCTAGTTAGTAGTAGGTATATATTAATTGGCTCGCTTCTGTTAGTGATATTGGTATGTGTTTGTGTAGCAGTGGTGGAGACGCAAGTTGCAGTGGTAGAGTCACAACACAAGAGGTTCCGTTTTTCGTGATACCTATGTGTGTGTAAGTTTCCAATCTCATATATAAATATAATAAAATAATTTTCATGCAAGATGTAAGAAGGTCATGAGGATTTATCTTGTCCTTGAATAATCTCGGGGCCTCTGGGACTATTAGGTACAACTGCGAGGAACTCATCAATGCAAATATGTGATTATGTAAGGGCACAGTCTGTTTTCGTATAATGTATGCAGATTTCGGCTTAGACCCTTACTTACCGTACTTACGAAGGTACTTGTACTTATAACTAAACGTATACATAAAATTAAGTTACGTAAGCACCTCCTGATAAATGTTACACTATGAGAATAAGAATCAGAATATGAAATATTTATTTGCACAAAACAATTGCTTATTGATATTTTCTCAAACTTGCTACGGAATGTTGATGTTACTTACGTTAAATTAAACCCGGAAATACTATGTATCCGGTGTCATGTGCTAAGATGATATGTAAAGAGATTCCATGTATTTATTTCACACCTAGGACTGCAAACAAACTGTCTTTTGTTTTGAAACGTCAAATTATGACACTAGGTTTTGTTTTGACATTCAGCCACAGAAAAAAAAACCATAAAACTAATATCTATACCAACAGGTAAAAGGAGACCTCAAACAGATTAAAAAAAAAATAGGCGCGAATGTTTTTTTTAATGTTATACGATTCTGTACTGTTGGTATATTTACAAATTAAGTAGTATGGTTCGGCGAAATCAGTTCGTTTTATTTCATAGCAAGTTTGAGAAAAGCACTATACAAATCTCGGCGAGAAACAGGGTTACAGGCCGCGTATCACTATCAGGCCTCAGTTCCTTCGGCCAGATATATCTACTTGGCCTGTAACCCTTCGTTTCCGGTTATAGTAATGTACTATTACATAATTATGAACTCAGCGTGATGTCCCGCAGTGGACTACCTGAATACGTGACGCTGATTTTTGTGAACTGTTTTTGATGTATATGAACCAATCTTAATTATTTCATCTAACGAGCAGAAATTAAAGCAGTATTTTCAATGCTTAAACTTTACACTTATATTGACATCATCATCGTAACTATGATTACTCATTATGCAAATTAAGACAAGAAAAGGAATGTATCTTACCTGTTCTGAAGATATATCAATGAAAAGTTGTCTTTCAACATTTGAGTCCAGCACCCAAGTGCATTGTTGATAAAAGAACTCATTAAGGCTGCCCGTTACCGGCACATTGCGCGAAGATATCTCACCTATAGAAAGAACAGCATAATAAAACAACGCTCCAAGAAAGACAAGAAATTTTAAGGGACGTCAATATTTACGTGAACATTAATGAAATAAAAGGGCAGATGCGATGAGTTGCTACAACAGCGACGTCATAATTGGAACTTTACGGTCTTGTTCAAGGATTTTTTCAATTCAGTGTCACCCCAGGCGGCGTGAAACTGGGTCGTGCCATGTAATTTTCTCGGACACGCCCCACGCCGCCGAGAACAATATCCAACGCGTTTTCCAAAACCCGAACGCGTGTCGAATGTCAAATTGAACTGTTTGTTTTTCGCTTTATGCGATTGGGGCGTCCGGAGTTCATTGGAGATAAATTGCCGATTATCTCTTACTTCCGACGAATATTTTATAGAATTATTCGGTGTTCGGATTCCATCAGCTATGTGGATTATTATAAGTAAAATGTGATCCCGAAATAATTCGACGCCAAAAATATTAAAACTTACCAGAGTGTGTGGTAAAGATGCGTTGTCCACACATGGCATCGTCATTGAAACTGTAGGCGGCAGCGTAATCAAACCCTCGGCTTGCGAAGGTGTAGTGCGCCACCGAGTACTCGAGGCGCAGGCTCGTCCAGCTGCGCACGACCACGGGCAGCCACGCCGCCTGCACAACACCCCACCGGTAAACGATGATTCATTACTCGTAATTATGCCATGTGTGCGTCTAGAAATCGGTGTGACTAATGACCTTAGGGAACGCTGACTGTTCGCGGTGTAGCTGTGTAGTACGTGCACGGAGTATTGACAAATTTGCCCTGCAACTGTCTACGCAATACGCATACGTTGTCGGGTGCTAAGTAATTGAATTTTCAGGGGCGAGACTCCGGCGGTCGCCCCCGGCGCGGCGCAGCCCGGCTACTAATAACAAGGGCGGAAGGATGACACGCCGCCAGTTAGGTCATGTTTTATGACCGCCGGGACAGGGGCAGGCGTCAGCCCTTGATATTCTCGAAAATTTCAGAGCAATGTATTCTCGCAGCAATTTCATGGCAAACGTCGGCGACACCAACTCTAGATAGGGGTAAAATGCCGAATAATTAAATTACATGTTCGCTGGACGCTCGTATTGCAGTGCATGCGAAAGCTTGGACCGCGTAACCTTTTCATGTAATTAAGATACTGTCGCAGAAAAACTGAATTAAACGGCACTTGTTTTCGTCCTACGAGGAATATTTATTTCACTACAGAGGAAGTTTTAATAAATAAATGTAAATAATCAGCCCAGACAGCCGAAGAGCCATAAACAACAAAGGAGACTAAACAAAAGGGCGAGTATTTAGTTGCGAGTCTTGAGTGGTAGGTAGAAAGCACTTCTCAGACCCGCGTATCTCGTACAGCGTTAAACACAATACTGAAATACTTACACGCTCAGTTGCTTTCTTCCGTCTCTACTAAAGTAATTTGTGTTATTACGTTCGGAAAAGTTAGGAAATAAGACGAACGAAGTTAGCAATCAGTTAATTGCTATTCGATTACAGAGACTGAAACTTCGGACCGAGAAAATTAGTAAAGTGAAAGGAAGTACAGCAAATTAACAGAATGGTGGATAAGATACAAGCTGTAACAAGAGGCATCACGGCGTATAAATCTCCTTTCTCGAAAATTAAAAGGGATATATCAGGACTGAAGTACCTATTTATCAGAAAATAGGCTTTGGGGTTCTCTTTTGTGGACATGTCCAACAATATTCCACGCAATGGCTGTTACATAATTAATACGAGTAGCAGTCCCTTCTGTATTTTAAATATGAACTGGGCCACCGCTGGAGTTTGCTGTAAGGCTTAGCGTACACCGTACAATAACATTACGTTCAGAGTTTGCGGCTATAGGTGAATATAACTATTCGTTTCAAATACTATCAGAATAATTAAGATTTGAACAATTTGACCAGGCGCCTATTTCTCGAAAGCTAAAGCTAGGTAATTTAAGTGCTAAAAAGAGACTTCCGCTTGTATTACAAGTTACAAGCTTTTGAGAAACGGGCTCTAGATATTTCACCGTTTACTTATTAGCTGTACTTGTAGCTAATATAACCCAAATGTCTCAGTTATGACATTGGCCGTTCGTACAAAAGCCAGTACAATTATTTGAAGAACCTACTTCAAACTCTTCAAAGTCGTTGCACATAATGCCATCGATCGTCTGCGACAAGCGCGATATAGTTGTGGTAGTAGTGCGGTTCTCATAACAGTCTTAATCTACGTCCACGTACATCACACGGCAGAAGGCCGGACTCGCTTACCATCGGTGCACTCGTCTGTCCCTGTACCATACCTGTCTTATTCTAACAAGTACAGAGGTGCTCATGAAGGCACGCTTATAACGGGCCACAAGTATCGAAGTACCTGAAAGTCGCCGCACAGGCAGGAAAGATGAGTGCCGTCGCCCGCGACAAGCGCGACATGGTCATGGTAGTGCAGAGGGGTGCCCGCGCGGCACTCGCAGCCGGCGTCCCCGCACGCCGTACGGCAGCCCGACCCCCCCGCTCCGCCCGCACCACCGGCTACGCTCGACCCGGCCGGCTCGGCGCTCCACATGCGCTCCAGCCGCTGTATCTGTAAATGGGAACTAATTTAATTACGCCGTGATTGACGTCCAGCAAAAATTCGTAGATTTTAGTTTTGCTTCGCTTTCGGGTTGAATGTAGCAAAATAGATCGGCTGTCAATTTGAGCGTCTGATTATATCTCCAATAAATTAGTGCAAGCGAGCCAACTTTATCTGTATGTCATGTGATGTGAACTGTAACTCACTAAGTAAAATTACCGACATGAAGAAGTTCGTATCATCACAGTTCCGAGTCGTTACTAACATGGGAGGCTGTTAGAAATAGGTACTGATAGTTATTTTGGTTGTTAACTAACGATATTAATTATGCAGATAATTAATTTACTTATTCGTGCCCTGTCACAAAGTAACGTTTTTTATATTAGTTACGGCGAACCGCGATGGCCGTTTGAGTGGTAACAAATATTTCTCATATTTACTATTACTTACACTTACCTTTGCACAATTTTCAAATTCCAAATATAAATCTTACCTATTTTTAAACTCTCTTGATAATAAGTATTTTTGCCGATAGGACTTTTTCCCCATGTTTATAAAGAATTTGTTCTTTTCCGTAATTGGATCTATTGGTAGGGCCATCAGTTTGTTTGTTTATGAAGCTTAGCCTTCGATTCTTATTGTTTGTCATAACATATTGCTGGTTGTGTATTGTATTTTTTATTTATCTCGAATTAGAAATGCTTTGTTCATTATTATGAGATAACATGTAGATTAGCTTATACACTACGGTTGTTGGCTTTGTCTTTTTCTTCAAACGTCACGATGTAAAATACGGTTAAGATTTTAGAAATTCCCAGTGGAAATATGTATATCCGCTTATCATTATTCCTGGCAGATGGGTTATATTGGATACGTAAGCAACATTTAGTGGCTAGCATACCAGCCAGTCAGCCACACGACCTGCGCCGAGATCCGAATCGTCGAACAGCGCCAGTCGAAGAGCGCCGAATCATCAATCCCGTAATGTATTTTCACATCGTCGCCACGCTGTGTTCCATAATATGTGAAATACGGTCTACCCACTTACCTCAATGCGGTCTACTTTACTCAATGCGGTCTACTTACCTCAATGCGGTCTACATAACTCAATGCGGTCTACTTACCTCAATGGTGACGCTCTGGTTAGCAGCTGGTATGAACCGGTGCGTGCAGACCAATCGCTCCTCGAGGTTCCAGAACACGTGGTGGTGGGTCGGCGCCGCCACGCCGCCGTGCGCTGGTGACGCCAGCCCGTAGTGAGTGGCCGTGCATGTCGCGTCCGGGGACGCGGTGCCCTCATGTTGCTCTGCAGAACAAGATTCATATTTCTTTCGGCACCCAAGGCGCATATGACCATACCTCATAATTTCTAATGACTATAATTTTTGGTGTTTAGCTTAAACTTACTCGGAAACCTTCTGCATGAAGGCGATAAACTTTTGATGACAGATTTAAACATGTGTTTTTAAAATATAACTACTACGGATTTTCATTATAAAAGTGAACGAGAATTCAAAATTTTACGTGATTACATTAAGTAAGAATATTAAAACAAGGTGAGTCGCTTTTACGATAACAGTATTAAGTACGTACACTCGACCAATTGGAACCCTAGGCCACTCTAGAACCATGTCAAAATGAAAAGCCGTTTGAAATGTCTTACAATCTGATTGATAACGTTACTTTGACATGGTTCCTGAGTGGCCTAGGGTTCCAATTGGTTGACTGTACCTAACTAGATACCTAATTAGTATGTACCAAATGTACACCAAAACAATACAGTTGGAAACTAAAATACTAATTAGGTACTAACCATCATGAAACGCGAATGCACCGTCAAGAAATTCTTCATCATCAGCACTCTGTGATGTCGCCCGCCGCACCAGAATGGTCAAATTAGCACCCTTTGATATCACCGCCTGCCGCACAAGGAACCTCCCGGAAGGGTCCCTCGCTTCCCTTACAGCTGGACCACACACTCTCAAAAGCGTCCGGTCCGTCCTATCCGACCGCTCGCCCCTCTCCCGAGAGAACTCGTGAAGTCCTTCAAAGATCTCAATATGAGATCTACAACTTTGTAACCTGTGTGCAAAAAAGTTACAGTGAGAAGAAGCCTTCAAGTTCTGTTTACGAGCTTACCAAGCTGCTAACGAGATCACGTGAAGTCTTTGAAAGTTTAATCGATGTAATGAACCGTGAGTCTTACTTTCAACGTTGAGCAAATAGCGTATACATAAGAAGCTTACTAAGTGCTCGTAGCATGAACGTTTACGTGCACATTTAATTTACCTATTACACAGGCGCGTACAAAAATATCTAACTAGTTAAAATAGGTATGTGAAATCTGTGAGAGTTGGTCGCCTAACGGTCAAGTATACCAAATACAATCAAAGGTTTTTCGGAATTTATTATAGAAAATATCTCTTGGATAGGTAGTTCAGTGAAGGAAAAAAATGTGAGAAAACCGAATTAATCTGAATAAGGGGAAATTTTTCCCCTCTGGATTTGATGTTAAGATGATATTCGCTTTCGTTTAAACCAGTGTCTATGCCAATATGCCAAATTTCGCAATAGAATGGACTCGGCTCTCCGAGATATGGGAAATGCCAGAAAATCCGCCAAAAAAATTAAAGATGCAAAATTTACTAATGCTGTTGCTTTTGGGCCAATTTACTATAAATAATGTAAACCACTGGCCAGGTGAAGGTTCGCAGGAGGACACTGCATGTGGTGTGGGTCATGGAATCTTTGGGGAAACCTACATTCAACAGTGGACGTCTTTCGGTTGATATAAAGATGAATGTGTAGGTACTGTATAAATAGGGAATAGTCAGATGTACGTACCTTAAATTATAATTAAACAATGTAACTTGCACGACGTCAGTAGGCGTGCCCAGCAGGTGTATGGCGCACTGCGCGCGCCATGCGGACGCCCGAGTGTCGAAGTGTCCCGACCGCGCGCCGCCGGGCCCGTAGCCGCGGACGCGCGCGCCGCACCCCACGCGCCCGCCCGTACCGCTCGAAATCTCGTTTGTCACCGAGTTGCTGTCCAAATCTAATATTCTGTCTACTGTAACCAAGAAACTAATGAGTAAACGAAATTACGCGGCGTAAATGTAACATTCTGCAAACATGCTGCTAAAATAATATGTACAATAGCATTAAAACGCGCGCTCTAGAACAATATCTTAAAATATTTATTGGGAAATGTAACTGACTTATAGTCTTCTATTCACTTGAGAATTGAAAGCTAAGGATACTTTATTGAATGTGTGCAAAGATCAGAAACATTTTATACAAGTTTGTAAGATTAAAAGGTAGACCAGGTACCTACTACTTCGTAATGTTTTGATAGGTTCCCTATATTACGACAAAATGGTTTTGTAATATTAAGGAATATTATTTAAGGAATAACTTAATTACGCACTGTGCGTCGAACTAAAACTGAGGTAAGTATTAATATTCTCATCTAAGTGAATTTGTAATTCTTATGGGAATAAAGAATCTTTGAGTAGCAGTAACTTCACATATGGGGCACGGACAATGAACGTTTAATATTTACAGTAATTAAAAAATCTTACACAAAAAGAACTAATCACACTATGAGATAAATAAGCTTGCGAGGTGGGTACTCAGTGAGGATACTTATAGAATATAATAGAACATACACTTAAATACGTAGAAATAAACCATTACTAAGGAACACGCATCCTTGTGGTAAATGCAAGGGATTCGGACACAATAAAGGACCTATTACGATATATAAAGCTACTTATTACAAATATAACTATTATAGTAGCTACTAACCGTGTGACGTATGATGCGTAAGCGCAGCCAGCGGAGGCGAGGCTACCACGGTGGGCGGCGGCGCGCTGCCGTCCGCTCCCTCCGTGAACTCCACCCGCGCGATGAACCCGTTGTAGTCGTACGGCGGCACCAGCGGCCCCGAACTAAAACCACCACACTCTAAGCCCTCTGCCACTGAAGTGGTCGGTCACGTAACGTGAAATTATTTTAATGTTGGTATCGACGTACGGCCTTATAATCTGGGGAAATAGTAGTGACGTAGATAAAATATTCATCCTCCAGAAGAAATGTATCCGCATCCTATCAAATATTGATCAAATGGAATCCTGCAGACCCCATTTCATCAAACTTCAAATACTCACCCTCACCTCATTGTACATCCTCGAATCATGTAAGTTTGTCAGGAAAAATAAACATTTATTCACGGCTATAGCTACAACCGAAATTAAAAGAAACGATCGTAACTTACATAAACTTAAATTACCATTCTCCAAATTAAAAATAGTAACATCAAGTCCTCATTTCATGCTAATCAAAATATATAATCATATACCGTTTTCTATAAAACAAAATGGAAAAACAATCACAATTTATCAACCATTTAAAAATATACCTTATTGACAGGTGTTTCTATAACTTAACCGAATTTTTTAATGATAAAGAAATACTTCGATAGCTCTTTACCCCATCCCCGCGCTACTCTATTGAATCGTTAATATAATATGTTATCTACTCGTACGTATGTAATGTAAATGCAGTATAAGTAAAAATTATGTTATAAGTAAAATAATCTATTCAACTATGTTGCTGTGCCCTTGCAGGGCGTCACATGTATACCTAGACTTAATTCCATCCTGTAAACTGTAATGTGACTTGCAATAAATGTTTTTGACTTTGACTTTGACTTTGACATCGTAGTGGCGGCACAATACACGGCTGTCTGAGAGAGGAAGAGGGTTAAAACTAAACCAATCCTCATGTCACACTCCCCACTAATTAAATTAAAAGTGTAGGTTCCTGCAATTAATTTAAAAGCTGACGCCGGAAGCAGAATTATTTCAATCAGCTAGATTGCCAACGACGACTTACTTGAATTCTAGTAATAGGTTTGGTCCGGGTTGCTCCAAAGTAGCGCTTCTCTCCGAGCAAAGCGTCGCCAGCAAAGGAGCGGAGGGCGAGTTGCCAGCCCGAAGCGTTAGGTAATCCGTGGCGCAGTGACTGCAAATAATTATTGCTGTGAAACATCCCCTACTTAAAATAAATTAAATTTAAAATAACACGACGTAACTGCAGACTCCGCGGTGCCTTTTAAAATTAAGTACGAGGCTTGCTGCCGCAGCTAACTTTGCATGCTATGCCATAATGCTTAGTGCGAAGTTGGCACTGCTAAAATTGTAGCTCTTATTTTAATCATTTAACACTCTTAGTTTATTTTGCTCTGCTCATAAATTTGTTATCTCAAAGTGGAAGCCACGCGTAGTCTCTAAAAGTGTTTTATGTGTGAATACGATGTACGGTCTTTTGTACCCAAGTAAAACGTTTTAAAATGTTGCTCATTTAAATCTGAAATATATATAAAATTATATTTCTCGTTTGCTTATTTAGATATAAATTAATGCAAAATATAATAATGTAAAAAGCCAAAATGTGTCGTTTGCACAAAAGACCCGTTCACAACGCATCGGGAAACGCAGCGTCATCCCAACTGAACGGCGGCGCCCGCTACCAGAGTAGAGCTTTTTAGTCGCCGTAGCATTTATCCACAAGATAACAGAACACTGTTTTCTTTGGCGGGTTTAAAGGGTGTGTTTGCTATTAATCTAAGAGCAGAGAGGAGGCAGCATCCGTGTGTATTAGTATGTGGCAAAACGTATTGCACCAAGATAGCGGTTTTATTTCTCTCCTTTCTGTTCTCTTTTGAGCATAAGTGTGTTGTAGGTGGGCGGAACATTTTGCATGCTTAAAGGATTTATTGCTCGAGAAGGCACTCAAATAGAAATTCAGCTTTATTATTCTCGTACCATATTTATGATTTTATTAGCTGTGGGTGTATTTAGTCGATAAAATTCAATAAGAACACCAATGAAAACCACCTTATTACACGAACTGAAATGCAATCAGACGAGTAACTGTTTAACCGAAGCTAGCTGGCTGGTACAAAGTTTCGGTATCCACAAATGCATGTTAGCATTCCCGATGAGACAACAGGGAACACATTACAGTAAACCGTGATCGCAATCATGTGTACGCCGAGCGCGGAACGCATGCTAATAACGGAAAAGTTTTCTACCTCCGGTTCTAATTTACCAGAGATTTGCCTTACGATGTAGAGCAATCCTAGTAGGGAAAGTTAACCGAAGTACTACATATGACTTAAAGCATTTGATATAAAGGTCAGGTTCATAATTATCAAGGTCAGGTTCATAATCATAAAATTATTTACAACGCCCATGTTCAGAAAATGCTACTCAGGAGATTAAACTTAAGCACAAATAGTGGCACTTTTCCACAATTGTGCGGATATTATTCTTAACAGTACTTTCCTGCATGGTCTAGTTATTTGCTTATTAGGTAACTAACTACAGCCAAGGCTATTTTTTTTTGTTCTGCATATAATGCATATAACTATTATAAGATGTTGTATATTTGTTTCCAAACTATGTTTTATAATTACCTACAGTCCTACACCTGTTCAAAAAAAGTCCACTTTCAACACTTGAGACTATTTAATAGTTTCTTCGGCTACCGCGAGGATTACACATGAAATAAAACTATGAAAACGGATAAACTCGCGTATATTAATTAAATAATAAATTTAATTAATATAACTACGTGAATTTATCCGTTTTCACAGTTTTACTTAAAACTATTGTTAAATGTGTTAGCAAGTTAAAGGATGCATAATATTATACAAATTGCTTTTGATAATAACCAGGGCTCGGACTTACCGTGCGATGACAACTCCCGAGCCCTGATAATAACCATACCATTATACAATCTATACATGGACGGCCCCATCACCAATTTTTTTTACTATTTAGTATCATATTTTAATAGCGTGTCTTACAACTACAACATACATCCTTGTCATTTCATTACGTTAGTACTCATAGGTTCCGAGTAAATCGGCAGTGACAGACAAACAGACAGACATGACGAATAATTATGAGGGTTCCGTTTTTGCCATTTTGGCTACGGAGCCCTAAAAACGTTGTTTTTGACAACAATCGGTTTGTTAGAATATATGTTTTTTTTAACAATGCAATCCGTTAAATATAAATATTACTAGCAATTAAACCTGATGTAAAAAGTAGCCGTTTATATAAGGAGAAAATCATTGGTTTTATTTCATTAGTCTTCGCTTAAAAATCGAGAGCAGCCTCCAAGACTAAATTATCACATAGGGGTTGCAACGTGGAAGAAATGGAGGTGAAAAATTTCCGCGTTAATTTCAGTCGACGATAGTGTTGAGCTGAACCGTTTTCCCCCAGCCTAGAGGATAAGGAGATAAGTAGTGATTTAAGTTTTTTTCGCATATTAGGCATTGCTTGTCGAGTCTTCTTTTGAAATAGTTTATGTTAATTACCATTCAATAAACAAATGTGTTTAGTTTTAAAATGGGAATAATAATAATCTTACCTGGGATAACTCGGGGCATTCATACGAAAGTGATGTAGCAAAATATTTTATCGACTAAAAATATATCGATGTTACTGTGAATGACAACAACAAAATGTTATTCGGCATAAATAAATATTAGGTAGGTACTTATTCTTCAATTAAAATAAAAAAGTAACTTTAAATGGGTTTATTTTAAAATAGTTTTAAAAATATACAATTAATATTAAAAATCAATATTTAAATTGTCATTTTGATGAAAATGACAACTGCGTACTAGTTTTTACTATCTGAAGAGGTCCGATATCAGATAATTATGACATTGAACCTCTGTACTGTAATCGAGAATTCAATAAGCACATCATTTATTATAATTATATCGACAGCTTTTTAATCGATATCAAATCCGTATAACTTGCCCCCAGTTATCCCAGGTATGTAATAATATTTATATAGCTATGTATAACGCAGCATGTCAAGACATCCATTAAATTCTTGCCATTTAGATTTTTAATTTTTATGGGTACGTAAAATCATGGATTTTTTTCAACACCTACATTATGTTCGCACAAATTTATTAAAACTTTTCTTATTTTGTGCTCTTACAAAGTAGAACTGTTATTTCACCAGGTTCTAAAATCACAATTTCAAAAACCACAAAGAAGTAAAATGTTAACGCAAGTGAAAGTCAAATTACAGTAACAAATATTTACAACAATGATATTCCGATTCTGTTTCAATGTTGATATTCTCTTGATTGGGGGATAATCCCGGGAGCAGAGGAATGTCCCTGCGGCAATCACTAGTCGCATGTGAACCTTCGGCGTGGAAGGGAGATAGAACGCCGGACGTTTATTTACAGAAACGATTGTTCGCAAGCCTTTCAAAACGCGCACTGGATTTCATACGGGTGCTTGATAAAAATACTTCCGGGAGTGGGGAAGTGAATAAAACTCCGCTGGCATTTTATAACTTTGCTGCCTATTATTAATTCATAACAGCTTGTTTACTTCCAAAGGAAGTGGCTGTATATTAAAGCCGGTTATTGTTTTATGACTTTTTTCGACACATATTTGTTCGAGATAAATAAGAGTGTTTTTTTCGTTTTCACGCATCACTTGTATTGCCGTGCTTTAACAAAAGGCAAGGCAAAGCAAAGCATTTATGTATTGATCTATCAATTGAATGAGCAATTTGTCCGTATACCAATGTAGGCAATAAAGTTCATAATAATTATATCCAGGGTTGCTTGGTGAAAAGTCGAAATAACTATTCATTGAAATGACAACGTCACGTAACTGTCATATAGTATGTATTTCAAAAACCGGTATGCTCGACTTACGAGCATCGGGTTTCCCCAGACAACCCTCGATTTTACTGTTTGATACAAAGTAATATTTAAAATGAATCATTAGTAGGTATAATTACAATCGATATTGTAATGAATGATAATTTCCCGTGAACATTCGGTATGTAATACAATGAACACTGGTTTTCCTCCGCCTCGCCAGTACGCCTGAAATTCAGTTGATCACGGTCCGTTAATCGCTGTTGGTTAGTGCGATTGTCCGAGAAAACGCCAGCCCATGTGTTCATATTTCTTACATACAGAAAGCGATAATTGGCCAAAATAACTGTGACTACCAGTCGTGTTAAGACTATACGTAATCGGAGAGCGTATTAAACTGGTAGAGGTCTCACTAGAGACGACGCTAGGCTTGAATCTCGATTGCAATAAACGCCAGGAGATAGCCAACGCCGCTTCATTAGCTTCGGCAATAATGGCTACACCGTTGACCGCGTGTTAGCTTAGTGCGATTAGCTAACGATTTGAAACGTTATTAACTAACCAAATCCCTAAAAAGGAATCCTCCTAAAAATATGCCTGTTTTGGCTGTTACTTTGGAAACCGCCATTGATTTTTTTTTTAACAACTGAAAATTGCTATGTAATATTTTAATTCGATTTCGGTGCAACCGGGATCATTTGAGGAGTGTCTTTTCAAAAGGACTTATTCCCATTTTCAACTTTTTTTTAACTATGAATGTAGTTTTGCTAAAATTATAGAAATACATGTATGTTTTGAATTTCAAGTTCTAATAAGCCTCTTCTTGTCCTCCAAAATGTTAAAATATCAAAGTCCGTATCAAAAGGGCCTATTTTTCCCTTATACTATGAAAATGATACGAGCTTGTAGAAGTGTATATTTTATTATAATAACTTATTATTAAGTACTTTTGTAGAAATGAAGGATTTGTAAAATTTTCTTGAAAAACAGCTTGTGTATTATTGGATAAACTCACAAGGCCACAACAAAACGGCTTAATTCTAACAGTTTCGCATCAAAAGGGCTTAATTCTGAAAATGTATGGTATATTAACTTAATAATTAAGTTGATAAAGCAATATATTTAGTGGCATAACATTTATATCAACTCACTTAAGTACTATATCAAAAACACAGAAAGAATATCGAAATGAAAACCGTGGATTTATGTATTTCTCAATTTCCCAAAAAAAGTTACAACTGGAAATAAGCCCTTTTGAAAAGACACTCCTCATTTAGAATGAAGGAGTAATTCATTTTTATTGATTCCGGTTGAATAACCTAACTTCACTTCATCAGCCTATCTATATTAGGTAGTCCATTGCTGGACAACGGCCTCTCCTTAGCCTATGAGCGTGAGAACATTAAGAGGTAAATGTCCATAATCGCCGCGCTGGGCAAGCGAATTGGCGATCGCAGTGTTTCCACTATGACGAGTTGATGAGGCTGCTGCCCATTATCACTCTTCTATCAAAAAACTCAGTGGCACTTCAATTCCTTAGTCGGCTCTTACAAAACCTGCGGGAAGAGTTGGAATGGTAACAAACATAGATATATGAAAGAGAGAGATTTGTAACGAAGCAAAATTGTAATGAGTCTCGGTGTCTCCGAGGTCAGGCCTTTGCCACGCTGTGATTGGCTAAAGCGCTACCATATGATGCGGCACTAGAGAGGAGGCTACGTCGATAAATTATTATCCATAGATATTTGATAAGGCCGGAATATTAAGAAAAACATTAAAATCGATCTATCATTTAATATGAAATAAATACAGATTAAAATATCGCATTGGACGATGTATCTAATCTTTATAAACATTATGTTATCCGTCGCGCCCTTGTTAGCGCGAATATACCGGCCGTCCTAGAGCCCAACGGTCTGGCCAGGGAGAGGAGAGGCCTGACGGAATGACGCTGGTGCCCTGGAGCATGGGCCGGCCGCTAGTTTGGGACGCCACCTGCGTTGACACTCTGGCGCCGTCCCATGTTTCGGTCACCGGCGTTGCTGCTGGCGCCGCGGCATCATTAGCCGAAAGTCTCAAGCGCCGCAAATATGCTGCTTTAGGAACCAGCTACATATTTGCGGCGTTTGGTGTGGAGACCTTGGGGCCATGGGGGCCAAGTGCACATGGACTTTTTAAAGATCTAGCGGCTCGCCTAAGAGAGACCTCAGGCCACCAGAGGGCTGGCCAGTACCTTGCACAGCATTTAAGTATAGCTATACGAGTACAACGGGGGAATGCGGCCAGCCTTCTGGGTACCTTGCCCACTGACGGCGATTTAGGCCATTTTTTTATTTATAGGTAGTTAAGTTAAGTCCTTATATTGTTTGTTTTCATTTTATGTCATTTAATAATAAATTAGAAAACTTTTTTCTTACTTTCGTGTCGGATCTGGTTTATAAATAATAAACTACAGAATGTCAATTACAAACATATATTGGAATATGAACAAAGCAATTTATTAACGACATTATCTTAATTGTGGCTGGGAATCACATGAACAAATAATTATTTAGACGGTTGTACCCTTAATAAATATAATGTTATCAGCCGTTTCCGCGATGGTTACATATTTAAATAAAACAATTTCAACCTTTGACAACGGTTATTGTAAAAGGCTCAAAATAATATAATACGCGATATAATCTATATATATTGTTTTACCTTTATGAAGATAAGATATTGATACAAAGGTCAAAATATGAAAGAAAAATTGAATATAATCAAATACATCAACAATTTATCGACCCTATTTGTCATCGGCACGGTCAGTCGTACCTCTAGTTCGCGGCCTGCTCGCAGCGGCCGTACCAAGAAATGACAGGAGGGTTGTGAATATCGCTAGCAATTGGATACATTGCACGGTCACTTACCAAATTGCAACTTGCTTGCTATTCTAAGCCGTCAATGTAAAACGCACATACAATTTGTCACTGAATAGTTCAACCAATTGGTACGCCCAAGTAAAATCATTATGACATTTATGTCAGCGGTTTGTTGTTATATATTATTTGTAAAAATACGTGGTTTTGTCAACTAATAACTAAAAAAATCAATACTTTCATGTGGTACGTGACTCAATATTCCTTGAAATGTTTATTTACACTCCTATTTTTACAAGAAATAACGGCACAATTCGGCATTTTGCGGATATGTCCGAGCTCATCCGGCAGTCGCGGGTAAGTTGCGACTGGCTCATAGGGCGCGCATCTGTCACACTATAAAGGCCTATCGGCCATAACGCTGCGACATGTTCCATGCCACCGTTAGCTATCTATACTGATCTGTGGTAACAAATGTATTCTTACTATGGCGTCACCACACGGCCAATGAATGACCTGCTATTCCTACTAAATCATTTATTTATTTCATTGCTTTTAATGTTTTTAATAAAATACATTTCATCGAAATAATTCGGTGCCATACTAGTTTCGATATGCTGTAATTATATTTTTTATTAAACAAAACGAAAAAAACTCTAATTGTACAATTTCAACTATCCCTGAAACACAGATTAATCTAATCTATTCTCAGTATTCTCACGTTTGCCGCATCAGGCTAATGGGCTGGATACTACTTTATTCTTCATAATTATTAGCTTAACAGTTTTCATGCTCACCTAAAAGCTGAAGCATTATTGTTTCGTTATTAAATTAAGAACCACGTTCACGTTCACCTAATGTTATGTTATCGGGCAGTTTCTTAGTGTTCCAAAGATTATTTCATTTTAGAGGGATTTCATTGTATGAACACTGTTGTATGAATTATTCTTCCTTACTTCAATTGAAACTACAAAATGTCCACGGGCATTGATCTCTTTGTTTCCACTATAATTGTAATGCCGTATAATTAGGTATTTTGCTAGGTAACCATTTATATGAATTGTAGTGAATTTGACTCATTTTAACTATAGTTCCTTTGTTTTCGTTATGTTCCCTGTCCATTTCTCTTCTGAGATCACGCACGGAGCATATAGATGTGTGAGGCCACGGGTATTCACCTTTTTATTACGCTGTAAAGTTATCCTATTCGGATTAGGACAATGAACATACCTAGGTTAACAAGCAAAACTCACTAAGTAACAAATACCTACTTGAAATAAATCTCGTATCTCAGTTTTGATTCAATACTGACGTACGAGATTGCTAAGAGTAGTGAGAGTTTTTATAGTGAGTTTTGCTTGTCAGTCGACGATATCAAATCAACATAATAATACTCACTTTCTAGGTAAAAGAATGGACGTGAAAATGATCTTGACCCTGGTATTGACGGAGTTGGTAGCGAAGAGATAGCGGCAGCGGCGGTGCGGTGGGTACAGGCCCGGGTACCCCGGGCTCGCCAGCACGCACGGGCTCGGCCCGCGACACGACACATCTTGGTACAGCCAGTCGCAGTCTATGCCAAATAAAACACCGACAAATTAATTCTTAGACCATTTTAGTGCCCCAATAGTACAAGGTTCTATGCTACACTTCGTTAAGGTTCGTTCAAACTAAAAGAGCATTCGCTGTTCTAACCTCCCACTCAACGAAATTCGATCGGTACACAAAACGTGATTAGTTGATTTCGTAGAACGGGCGCTAGAACAGCGAATGCTCTTTTGGTTTAAACGCACCTTTAGCTTGAACATAAACATTCACATTGCCACATTGACACGTTGTTAAATGTCGCCACATTCAACCAACATTTAATTCAATTTGTAATATTAAGGAAGTGATTTAACAAGGATTTATTTCATTAATTAACTAAATAAGAAAAGCGACACAGGATTAGAGTTCCAATAGACGCAGATATATTATGTGTTGTCCTACTTAAAAAGCAATAACATTTGCTAATAAATGAAATAAACTTAGTGGAAATAAACTAGCGACATCAAATATATTAAAAACATCAACGTTCAATTCACGAGTTTGCTAGACAAGCATATATAAAGATCGGAAAATAAATAACTAATAACATTTCATCAAATAAGTTTGTAACCTATTTATCAAATATTGCTGAAAATACACGCACTAAGAAAAAGCCAAACGCTTAGACATCCCAAATTTAGAGGACGAGAGTCACGTAATATATAATTTATAAGTGAGTTCGATGTGATATCCTGCTGATACTTGGACACATAATATTTATAAACAGAAAGTGACGAGGGTCGCACCTACGTCCGGCACACTCGCGTTTAGTTCAAAGCATTTATGTATTGAGACAGTAAAAAAGTTTGTTGGAACATTTTGAATGAATAATAGCTGACAAGAATAACTCTCGAAATCCATTTCAAAATGATAAAACGAAGTCTAAAGATACTTATCACAACTTCGCAATCATTAAAGCACTTGTTAAAGATGAATAACATAAAGCGAAGTTTATGCAGTAAAAGAAGAGCTAAATGGAGTGGGAGTGCAATGGAATTAAATGGATCTGAACGACTTCGAGGAGGGAGTTGAGCGTCGCTTCTGCTCAAGTTTTGTAGTGGCGCGTACTTTCAATATTCTTTTTGCAATCCATAAGGCACTCGTCTTAGGGAAGATTGTGTACTATTTATCGAAGCTATTAAAATGTTTCATAAATGAGTAATAGTTCTAAAACTTTTATTAAAAAAAGGAAAAAACCGTACTGATGCGGGACAACTTAATCAGCAAGCGTATACTCGTACATACAGGAGAAAACAGTTGAAAGACATACTTAGACAATATTACAAGTCGTATCTACTACGCAACTTTTGGTATGAGAGAAATTCTGATATCGCTAGAAAAAAAGGTATAGATATTTTTTTTGCAATTTCGGCGTAGGTGCCAAATTTGTATATACGGTGTGTGCAAGGTAATTAGTGACCCAGGAAATATTATGTATATCCCGCATCACAATATCGCGTAAATTGTTCTGATTAATAAGCTGATCGAAAATACATACATTCTCAAGTTGAACTGACCTGTGAGAGGGATTCGGGAGCCGCCACTAGGATGGAAGCCCACACCCTGTGTGTTGCTGAGAGATGTGAAGCTGAAGAACGCAAGGAACTGAGACCTGTCCGTCTTCTCCGTTATCCTGTCACAACAGCAATATGTTAATGAATTCCTACTCATGAGAATTCAAAAAATGTTAATAGACAGAGGAGAGAGTAAGGAGATTTTCGTAAGCAATCCGTTCGTTGTTTACACATCTTTGACAACTGCCATGCTCCATGTAGGTAGCCACATGTTATCACTCTTATTTTACACAGCAATAGAGTTTGTCGCAAAAGTCAAAGGATGTGAATGGTTATGATTTATGAGTAGTTTATACTGCTAAACAAGTTACTCAACCGGAATATAATATAAGTAATATATAAAAGAATCTCGTTTCCAGGTAAGGCTCTCGTTCCAAACTTGTTTCTTCGGACCTAAATGATGGCAAACTTAAGGTGCAACCTAGCGTTTGCAATCGAAGTTTTCCACAGAAAACTTTCCGGAAAGTCTACAGTTACACGAGGAAACCACAGTTAAACATTGAAAATAAAAGAAAATCAAATTACGAGTAAACAACGTACATTATTGTTGTGGCTGGCAGTTAAACTACATAAATCACAGCCGCAATGCCGGCAACTGCAAAGTGACGGCACTTGCTCAATTACCGTCCTAATGTATTACCGCAGTCGCAAATCGCGTCGGAAATGGAATTACGCGCGTCTCAAGCTATAAACTGACATCGGCGACCACAGTATACTCGTACAGTACTAGTGCCAGTACGGGTCGGCACGGCTTCGCGAGCGCGCTGGGACCGCAATTCTGAACAGAGCATTACCGGTTCCGTTGTGCCGACCTTTTGTCCCGCTGACTACCGGAACATGCGTTTCCGAAATGAACTGCAAATGCAGATAAATTTTGAAGCGCTCCAACCATTCTGCCTCGCAATAATACCGGTTAAGTGCCCATTCGCATTAGTACGAAATGTGATTAATTATTATTCGTTACGGATGTCGGACGAAAGCACTGGCTTGTCTTATGAGGTTATGAGTAAACCTGAAGTTATTAGCGCATCCGTAATCAAATCTAAATGTATGTAGATGCAGCGTTACCAGCTTATATTTCGAACCTTAATAGAAATATGTAGGTACACAATATGCGAATTTAGTAAAATATCAAGACACTGTCTTGTTCCTGGCAAGTAATTTATTTAAATTATACATACTCCGGATAGGGTGCTCCAGCGGGACCGATAATATGATAAGGATCAGGTTAAGAGAATCCTGTTCCAAACCACTTACTGTACGACGCGACGTAGTTACCGATTTATGAACATAATTTAACACTATCTTATTTTAAATTTATAGTTTGCTGTAATAATATTAATATATGTCTATGATACCTAAGGTACTATTTTAATTATTATAATCTCGGCTCGTGTTGTAGTGCTTGATGATACTGCACAGGAGAGCTTGAATGAAGAACTTGTTTTTTTTTTTCGATACTCCTCCTGAAGGATGTGCGGTTGCTCCCGCGTTTCCGCTGCTGCATCGGAGGCCGAGTCGCATCCCACGATGGTGGGATGGTCTTTTCGCCCTCATTTGGATGACGGTGATGTGAGATGTGAGAATTTTGAGGTTGTTGCAGGAAAATCTGCCAAGGGCATGACGAAAGAGTTTTGCCATGGGGCTGGCGAGAAAAATTATGATGAATTTATGTTTACTGCTATTTATGTTTACTCTTACCTAAATTCTAAAGTAGAAGCGCCGTGATCAGCGAAGAGTACGACGGGCGGAGTGTACCGCTCATTGGCCCCGCACAGGCGGGTCTCCGCCGGCCCGCCGGCCCCCGCCGCGCGCACTGCGCTCGCGCCGCTCAGCTGCAGCCAGCCTCCTTCGCAACTATGGGATAACAGATACATATAACGTTACACGATAACGGTACATAATGTATTTAACATTTTGAACGCCAATAACAAGTTAGTCGTATGCTGATGTGTCTACAACTCCTCCCTGACTGATTCTGTCAAAGATTCTGACAGCTTAAGTCCATATTCGTTATTTATTGGGCGTATTAAATGTTATGTAATTAGGAGCACTAAGTGTATTAATTACAATAATATTTATACAATGGATGTGCGAGCATATGGATACGATGGGTTGCATCTACAAGAGTAGGTAACACGTTAATTATGGAACCCTAAAAACGAATATTTCATAACATTATATTACAAATTTCGAAATGGGAGCCCCGCATCCGTACGTAACGTACAAACCTTTTTTGATTGACACTGTTGTCTATGAAAATATTAAATAGACTTATGTAGTACCGTCACGATCAGGGATTGTTGAGCCATCTGTCTTTGTTCGTAATTTAGGCATATTATAATTCGGGTAACGTAACTATAGCAACGACATCATCTGAAATATAATTATGTAATTAATATACTTACTTACAGCTAATTTATGAACAATAGCAAGTTAATACCTACTCCTGGTTTTCGTTGTAAATTTGTTTGCAAAATTTAGATCATTTTAACGTCAACGGCACCAAACGTTCGGGGCTTGTCTATTCATTATATTATTCTCTTTGTACGGAATACATACATAGGATTTTTAATATAAACCAGCTACAACAAGTTCAGATATGCGTGTAATGTATGCAAACAGCAAATTTAATACAGCCGTCATCCAATACAGCTTTATTTAGAAAAACTTCGAATATTGGCTTGCACTGACCCGAACAGTTCAAGTTCTGAATAATAATGAGGAATCCGTGCTCGAAATATATGGACGTATGGCGGGCGGGCTTAGTCGGTCAGTCTAAATACCTATTCAATTTGACGGGACATTGATCACAACTGCGTGCGTGTGACAGCCGCTGTCCCTTCACACTCGACTTTTTCACGTTCCGGATGATCCCTGTTTTTGAAATTCTGGATATTGGTAGTTTTTGCCTGCGGCTGATAAATAGTGAAGGAGCTCGTTCATGAATATAATATATCATGTTGGCGTAGACATGACAAAATACGTGTTGGAGAAATTATGTGGTTTTGCTGCTAGAAGGTATGATCATATTGAGATGATATTCTCAAGAAACAACATTTTATAAATTTATCTTTATATAAAACGTATAATTAGTAAATCGCATGTTTTTGCGTTGTATATTTTAGATATATATTAAATATGTCAACCATTTAGATGATAGGTATTCATATCTAAAGTTGAAACTTTCTCCAAACGTTGTCGAAATAGATTACGGTCTGCATTGCTACCGGATAATTTTATTTATTATATTAACGGCCTATTTCACAATCTCCAGTTAAAGCTATCTGTCAGATAAAAAATAACCATACCTCTTTCTTTCACCTGGAAGAATAAAGAGAGCGTGTTATTTTTATCTGACAGATAGCTGTAACTGGAGATTGTGAAACAGGCCCTAAGTGAAATAGGGCCAGTAAGTGACATGCATTTTGTAAACAATGTAGGTACAGTTAACTACAAACGTGTGTACCCAGTTTAATATATGAAATAATTAATTCATAAGTTTGTGCAGCTGACGGTAATTTATAAATTTAATAATACAAATTTAATTATGAAATCAGTTATTATACCTACCATGCTAGAACTGTTAGTGCAAGCGTACTCTATTCACAACGTTCACACTCCTGGCGTTTTAGACAAGTTGAACAGTATTTCAAACAGGGAACAGTTATCACAAATACCTAGAATCTCAATTATATTTTGAGACCCAATGCTATCCAATTTCAACGTTTGCTAGCCAGGCTGCTAACTTTGCTGCCATCGGGATGCCTATTCACAATTTCATAGAAATGACGACTGAATGAGATGCAAATCGATCTAGCCGAGAATTTGTCCACAGATTCAACGGCTGCTATTGAGTTACTATTAAAGTCAATCGGTGCTAGGCGGGCTTTAACGGTGCACGTATCGGTCTGTTTATAAATGGAGATCTTACAGTTCGACTGTTTTTCAATTGAACTCGAGATAAGAGAGGGGTAATTTAACAATGTTCCCGATATAAAAGGACAACTTTATCCACTACTACATCGATGTTACACGCTTGTTGCATTTGAATGTTGCAGTTACACGCTAAAAGTACGAGTATCTCGATATTATTATTATGCTGCGTGGCAGGATCTGTCTGTCACGTAGCACCCTCAAGCCTCGGGTGAATGCTTGTTCAATCGATAAAAAATAGCAATTTTCAATTTCAAACAGACCTTTAACACATCGGTGAGCAGTTCTTTCGTTTTGTGAACAGTGCCCGAAATTGGATGCAATGGAATGGAGTAGGTATTTGAGATGAACAAGTTTAGTCATTTTTGTGCACAGAACAATTTTAGCTGTAGATGTAGTTTATGACGTAATTATTAGAGAGAGAAAATGTCTTGGTATTTCAATTAAGAATTTCGGATTTGCGATATTTCTCTACAGTGTATTCTTATTTTATAAAGAATTTCAATTAGTATTTAGATAATGTTCCCTGCAGCCTTTATTTTTTTGACAGCAATTTAATCAGCAACTTTGTTATTTATTGGTAAATTTCGACCGATAAAATTCCAAATTTCAAATATGCAGACACAGGACAAGGTCGAGATATAAAAGCACTTTCACCTGAAAATCTTTTCTGCTTCCTAAGCATAACCGCGATAACAAGTTTTTAAAATGTCAATTATTAGTTTATTGTCATACAAATAAAATTACAACTACAGTAAACATTTTAAAACTAGTTATCACTTTTACGCTTATGATGCTAGTTTTATATCGGACCTTTTTTGCTATTATATTATCGCTGTTACTATCAAATAATGATATATTATTTTCATCATCGTCGCTGGAGTTACAGAAAATTGAATGCCTATGGTGTCGGGCTTCTAGCACTCTCGACATTAATATCGTACTTATCTCTCTAGATGTGCATGTACTTATCACAGTGAGTATAAAACGTTGATAGTTCTCACCTGGTGCCATTGAACCTTCCAACGGAGACCAGCCGATAGAGCTGAAGCTCCACACGCTGGCCAGCGTCCGGCTGGAGGAAGTACGAGCACGCGCCCGGACCCTGGATGGACGGCGACTTGATCTGCCCGAAGGTTTTGCCAGACTTGGTCTTCAGGACCCGCGAGTCGATCGTGATGTTGCACACTATCAAATTATAAATCAAATTATTTTCCTCAACCAATGCTGTTAGTGGTAATTTATAAAGAGATGTACCCACTTACATGCTTTACCGCTTTGTAAGAAGGTGATAAAGTAGATGTCTCTATGAAGTCCACTGTACGTCATTCTTAAATACAATGTAAAAGTAAAAGATACGTTTTGTGCACCAACGCTAATACCATACATACAGACAGGTAGCATTAAATTTGTTTAATATACTCCAATAATTTATCCTTCTCAAACGCCAGTCAAATATGGCATCTTGTTATAGGTTACAGTCAAAAATTTATACGGTCTACCACTTTTACAGTGGTAACAAAGTCGGAAAGTGGTAAATCACATTTTTTGTACATTGTACAAAAATCACATTATTTACAAAGCATGCCTGCACAATGCTGCGAGAGCTTGAAATCCCACAAGAACAACACTAAAAAGCTTGGGATATTGGCCAAGGGTTAATAATGGACCTTTATTCAAGGAAAAGGTAAACATTGCGCGAACCGGACCTTTCAATTCCCCGAGGATCCGGCTACAAACAGTGGTCCGTTTTTAAATTGTCGTTCGTTTAATCTATTTGCATTGATATAAGCAATTGGAAAAAGTCTCATTCGTGATTCTACTGGCGCGTATACCGCCGGCTCTCATCAGAATTCGATGGCACGTAATTGGAAATTAAATCAACTTTTCGTTCACCAAGTTTCGTTTTGATTAGGTTTCGTTGTTGATTTGTCAATAAAATCATAGCAATGATAAGTTTACCCGAAGCGTGCTGTATTTTGCTTTAAAATAAATAACAGCTTGTTGTCTTCAGTTTTATTAGATGTTAAAATTTTGAAGAAGATTTTAACCAGTTTAAAACTAAATTATTGTCTTAATAAATTAGATTTAAATATTCAGCTTATTGAATTGAGAGTTTTTCTTTTGAAACAAAGAGTATAACTAACGAAACTTACACAAATCTATGCAACGTTGTTTTAAACAATGATATAGTTGCTAATTGGGTTCAGTAGCAACAAGTTGTCGAGAACGCTGAACAGTAAAGTTATGAATAATACAACTTCCGCGGTAGGTACGCAACCTGGCTTATTCGGCCGGGAACAAAGGATTAGAACTAAATTATTAAAATCAAACTTTGCGGTACCGTCCACGTCGGTACAGTACAAAAGTCAAATATTGCGCTGTCAAGGACGTCTAGATTCCCACGGATTGTGCTACTACGGAAACCGACCATTAAAGTGACGTAAGCGATTTCCAGGTCATCAATTTTGGGCGTGATAAGTCGAAAGTGCAGGAATGGACGGGAAGATTAAAAGTGGCTGTCCGGGTTTTATTATAATTTTGTGTTAGCATTTATGGGTTTCGTGCTGAAAGTGCAAGAAAATTCGATTAGCCGAACAAAATTGTAAGTAAGAGTGATGTTGTAATTTTTTTGTTAGAAAAGTTAATCGTTGATCGGTATTTTTGTAGGATATGACCTGGCTGGTTTTATTTGTACTGCTGCCAATATTGAATTGGAAGAGTCAAGTCAAATTTAAATATTAGACAACAAACAAAAAATCGAAGTTTACCAACACAGGAAGTGGCATTTGAACCCACGTCCTCGGCTTTCGCGGCTTAGGTATTGCACGCGTTAATGCTGTTCGAACAC
Source organism: Thaumatotibia leucotreta (assembly GCA_025490895.1). Classification (NCBI taxonomy): domain Eukaryota; kingdom Metazoa; phylum Arthropoda; class Insecta; order Lepidoptera; family Tortricidae; genus Thaumatotibia; species Thaumatotibia leucotreta. Next base: position 22,993 of record JALPQI010005951.1, on the reverse strand, counting down.
AACGTACAACATGGCATCTGAGTAATTAAAAGTTATCAAAAACTTAACTTATAATCGGATTACATATTGGTATAAGTGTTGTTCTAACCCTTCTTGCCGCATGGACACGCACCCACCCATGTAGAGCTCGCCTAGTCCCCATTCTCGCACTATGATTACACACGACTCCTAAGTAACTGTCCATGTGTTCACTTTATTGGCACAGTATTGCTCCAAGCCGCACTGCTCGCATATCGCTGGCGCCACGTTGCCGCACGGGCACGCACCGTCGCGTACACAGCACGCGCAGTCCCCATCCAAGCATTATGTTCACACTCAACTCTTAAGTAACTGTCCATGTGTTCACTTACTATTGGCACAGTATTGCTCCAAGCCGCACTGCGCGCAACGCGCCGGCGCCACGTCGCCGCACGGGCACGCACCGTCGCGTACGCAGCCTGCACAGTCCCCATCCAAGCATTATGTTCACACTCAACTCCTAAGTAACTGTCCATGTGTTCACTTACTATTGGCACAGTATAGCTCCAAGCCGCACTGCGCGCATCGTGCCGGCGCCACGTCGCCGCACGGACACACGCACCGTCGCGTACGCAGCATGCGCAGTCCCTATCCGAGCATTATGTTCACACTCAACTCCTAAGTAACTGTCCATGTGTTCACTTTATTGGCACAGTATTGCTCCAAGCCGCACTGCGCGCATCGTGCCGGCGCCACGTCACCGCACAGACACACGCACCCTCGCGTACGCAGCACGCGCAGTCCCCCTCCAACCATTATGTTCACACTCAACTTCTAAGTAACTGTCCATGTGTTCACTTACTATTGGCACAGTATCCAAGCCACACTGCGCGCATCGTGCCGGAGCCACGTCGCCGGACGGGCACGCACCGTCGCGTACGCAGCACGCGCAGTCCCCATCCAAGCATTATGTTCACACTCAACTCCTAAGTAACTGTCCATGTGTTCACTTACTATTGGCACAGTATTGCTCCAAGCCGCACTGCGCACATCGCGCCGGCGCCACGTCGCCGCACGGGCACGCACCGTCGCGTACGCAGCACGCGCAGTCCCCATCCAAGCATTATGTTCACACTCAACTCCTAAGTGACTGTCTATGTGTTCACTTACTATTGGCACAGTATTGCTCCAAGCCGCACTGCGCGCATCGCGCCGGCGCCACGTCGCCGCACGGGCACGCACCGTCGCGCACGCAGCACACGCAGTCCCCATCCAAGCATTATATTCACACTCAACTCCTAAGTGACTGTCTATGTGTTCACTTACTATTGGCACAGTATTGCTCCAAGCCGCACTGCGCGCATCGCGCCGGCGCCACGTCGCCGCACGGGCACGCACCGTCGCGCACGCAGCACGCACAGTCCCCATCCGCGCCCGAGGGGCACGCGCATCCTTTGGGCGATTGCGTCCATAGATCCACTTGACCTGTCATACAAAACAGAACGATGAGCTTGATTTGATCAGTCTTTTTTTCTGTACAGCGGTTTTCTTTACAATACAATATTCTTTATTGCACACCTCATTAAAATAATAAGGTACGTGAGGGTAAGATGGACACGTTCAGCTTTGACGCCCTGTATAAAAAAAAGGAAGTGGGAGGAAGGAATGAAAAAAAATGGGTGTAAACTTTGGTAAAATTTAAATAATATACCTACGTAACAAAAATATCCTAGCATTACAAGCCTAGCCGAGGCTCGGGTGTATGAAAACATCTACAATTAAAATTACTTACTCTATGCCCTTATTTCACAATCTACTATTTTATTCTAGGCTAAGCACGGCTACTCATTCGTGTCCCTATGTTATAAATGTCATAATAAAAGCTTAAAAGAAAACACTCACTGGTGGCGTCAAGAAAAATGGGTGTCCACGCGATCTGGGCAAATGCAGTGACACAAGCGGCCAGGAGCAGCAGCGACAGAGCCAGCTGCATGGTGCGCGCGAGTCACCACCCCTCCCCCCCACCGCCGTCTTCGCATTTGACACACCACCCCCTCACGCCTCACTGACACGAGCCAGAACACCGATCCGCTTCATTACACAAAAATAACTCTAAAGTCGTTTTTATTGTTATTCTCAACGCCCAAGTTTATTGCGGTTTTATTGCGAATCCTCGCAATCTTCGTTTTTCCATTTGATTGCACTGCGGGCTTAGGACGCCGTGTTGTCTGTAACAAAATTGTCAAATTCAGGACAAAATTATCGAATTGTAGTTTGGCTTTACGACAGTTTCAATCGAATCTACGGCATATAATACAATCAACGAAAAAAGTTCTATTGAATCAATAGTAATTCAGTTGAACCGTACAATACTTACTCATTAAGGGTCTATTAACAAAATACATTGCCTTAATAATCACTATATCATGGAAAATTGGAAAAATCAATAATAAAAAATAAATGTTTTGTAATTGACAGAGCCCTTTCCCAAATTTTGCGAAAATTATTAGATATTCTAAGCAATTTTAAAAGATGTATTTTATTAAAATGAGTATCTACTGTATTGACCAAAAAATAAAACGACAATTTAGTATGTAACATATTTAATACTTACCAAAATACCTTATATGTTACCTACTATAAAAAATCATAAAACAATTACTTGACTTACGTGTTTTCTTATTGTACGGTCGACGACAAAGATAACTATCCGTTTTGTACCTTACTACATTGTAATAAAGTGAAAAAGTGGATACATCTCTTTGTTACAACGGTCGTTATTATGTTTATTAGTTGTGACTTTGCTTTATATCCATTTTATCATTTAGTTTCTTTCAAAAAAACAATACGTTTTAAGTAACAATACATGGCAAGCACAGAACAAAATTACAGAAATGAAATCCAAACGATACGAATAATTCACTCAGAACATTTTTTACATCATATTTGAATTTCCAAATGCTCCTTTTTGGTGTAATTATATACCTATGTTTACACCGTTAGACAACCACTGGGTATCAAAAACGAGACAACGACATAACAAGCCTACATTATGGCCACTACACAATTATTTTCCACATTAAGTTTATTGACCTAACGGAACTTAGTAATGTATAATTTTGAGAAATTATAATAATAAAACAGTAAAAATTTCTGAATTCAAAGTGGACTACTTTGTAAAAAGAACATTGTGATGGGACTAAGATTTTGCGAAATTTGTAAAAGTGTGTTGTTCGGGAAAACAATATTATTCAAATGGTTTTCAATACTAACGATCACCATGGCTTAGGTATAACAAGAGTAATAGTAACAGGTAGGTGGTAGCGGCGGCGACAGAGGCATAGGGCGAGCAGTCAGGCCAGGTGGACACTCCATGCAATACTGAGGAGGGCAGGAAGAGCACGGTCCAATGGGGCTGCATCGGGTCTTTTGTCTTTTGAAATTAAAGGAACGGTTACCCTGATAAAGAAAGAAAAGAAAATATAAGCTATCTCAATACCACTACCGTTATATTTTAAAATGTTTGAAAACAAGTAAAACCCCTTCATTTCTTAATAGTAATATAGTCAGTGCTATAAATATATGAACGTGCGCTCTAACGCCGTGAAAATAGAGGACAGCGTAGATATTTGTGAGCACCCTGGCCGCTCCATTGTATCTGATGGAGACTGTAGGTGCAAGTGAAATTATATTTAAAAAGGTATAATATTACATAAATTCAGAGCCTAATTCCATTGCTTCTATTAAACGCTTCAGAAGCTCATTTTATAAACGCTAACGTTTTCTAGACAACGGTATAAGGTGTTTTTTACTTCTTTGAGAAGTAAAATTTTTGAGCTATTCCTTTATTAATTGGAAGCATTGGTCACGTGACTTATCGTTTATCGTAGGTATACGATTACAGAATGGGATCTTGGTTAGGCCTGCTGCAATCTTCTTATTGACAGTGTACTATTTCCCTCTCCCTTGCCCTACCACATGGCATGAATATCTTAATTTGTCGGTATTATATGGACTACTAACAAACCCTGCAAAGTTTACATAACTATGAAACGGCTAGTCGTCAATCTTCTTATTTACATAAGCAGATGACTTCCTCAAGCTGGATCCCGTGAATTAATTAACTCCCCAGGTAAAAATCTTACAGTAAAATTCCAGGCAAAAACTTTTCGTAATTCGAGTAATACGGTGCTTTCTGTTAATTACTGAGCTTAGAGCGGCAAGTCGAAAAGTTCAGATGTCCTTATCCTACTTATGTCGGTATTTATTTTTAAAATGGACTAAAAATATTTCAGTTTTAAGTTTTAGTTTCCTTCACCTACAGTGTGAGAAAATTGAAAATTACCAGTATTTAAATAACTAAGTTATAAACTTATCAGGGGGCTACCACGATCTACAACGCGATACAGTTTAGGACCGAATCTGAATCGCGATGTGTCAGTTTCATAGAATAATTGTCGCAAACTGGCAGGCCTATTTAACCTTTTAACCGCCGTAGTCTGATATATCAGACAGTCCATTTCAAGCTCACCTCGCCCTTGTATGATAAATCAGACAAACGTCTGATTAGGTTTTTACGGTATAAAAATGAGTCGCGTCCAAATGCAAGCTCTGATCTACGTGGTGTATTTTTGTATTGGTGGCGATATGGGCACACTCCATGAAAAAACCCTGGCGATTAAAGGTTAAGAGATCATGATAGCCTCCATCGTGGTAGGTAATGTGAAACGAACCGTCTACTTCACTAAACAGTAACGCTTTAACTAAATTCTGCACACAGTTATCAATGCACTCACGAGACAATTAGTGAACTTAAGCCAAAGTTCGAGCTCTGTCAACATGGTTTAAATTCATATAAGTTACGAGTTTTATATGAAAGTGCTAACTGATGTAACCATTAAATCCTGTTTAACTGATTTAGTTAACCGTACCCAGTCCCCAGGCAAAAGAGCAAAAGTTTTAAACTATTTTAGCGACACCCATTTCATTAAAATGTAATTTTGATTCAATCTGAACCTTAGGTCGAAAAGGGGCAGTATATCACATCGGTTTACCGATTTCTAAGGGTTTTATGTATATCTTACTTCTGTATACAGCAATCAAATTATATTTTTTAAATTACAATTTGGTTTACTTTTAGTTTCCCAACAATATTATTTAAACATTTTACTAGGTATATAATCATTATACTCAGTAATTGAGCTACAAGTACTCTAAATAATATACAATACGAAATAGTTCAGATTTCTACCTCAAGTGTATTTTTAGGGTTCCGTAGTAAAACCCCTATAGTTCCTATGTCCGTCTGTATGTCTGTCCGCAGCATAGCTCAGTGACTGTTAGAGTACCTACTAGAAATTAGCGATTTCGCAAAGGTATAATCACACCGACAAAGTTATAGAATATAAATAGTATTTCGGTTACCTCCCTATCACCTACATGTTATTTGTGATTTGTGTCCCCTGCATTTTTGTTATTTGCCAAAATCCTACAGTATGGGGTATCGTTGAATAGGCAATTTTATCAAAAAGAATAAAGGTCAAAGAATTCTCAATACAATATTTACGGAGCTAAATAAATAACTAATATAATTATTTATTAACCAAATATTTTTATTTGTACTTTTATTTTTTCCCCAGTTTATAATAAATATTTATGGACATCTTTACACAATTTGCCGCACCAGCATAAAAAAATGTCCCGTGTCTAACTTTGATCTGACTGATCATTAGCAAGGATCGGACGAACGCCCGTCATTCTGGAAACATAACCCTGTTCCATACAGTAGAGACTTCTTCATCTTATGATATTAACATATTTTACTTTATAAGATATTTTTTTAATAACAATAACACAAAGTATTTATTTAGGCGATCCCAACTCTTTCTTACCTGTACACATCATGATTGTAACCAATAAACGATTTAGACTTTTTGATGTTGAATTATTATTAGTGACCAATGTCATAAATTCATAATCGTGGTGTGTACAAGTAAGAAGGAATTGAAATTCTTAAATAGATACTTTGTGATAGATTTATGAGTCTATATTAATTCGCATAATTTATTACGCATACTTCAAATTGGCATAGCGTTGTTAAGCATACTATTTAAGTGGCATAAGTATAATTTCGCATAAACGATTACGCATAATGTATTTACGTATAACGTAAACTATCATAATGATAATTTGGAATAATTAGGATGAGCATAATACTAATTGGTATACTCAATGAAAGGTATAAAATATAATAGATAAAATAATAATGACCGATCATAGATTGCTTAGCGAAACCAATACAATATACCTAATATTTTTGCCAAGTTACTGTCGATTAGTACGTATTAATTATAGTACATTACTGCAGACGCCGGGAAAGATGGGCTTACCGGCTGAGTAGGTATGGACGGCCGAACGTAGTGAGGCCGGATAGTGATACGAAGCCGATAAGCCCATTTCACGGCGAGGCGTGTATAGTGCTTTTCTCAAACATAATATGGAATAAAAAATACGACAATAAAAAAAACAGAATTTAGCTGTTTAGCCTGTTCATGAAAACCGACGCCGTGTTTTAAAAAAATATTTCTTACCGGCCTAGGCCGTTAAATTCGTATGAAAATCCTTTACTATTATCTCGAGGTCATCCGCCTGCAACGTCATACTTTAAAGCGTATTATGACGAACATAATGACAACATTTCATTGCATGTTTGAGAAAATAATATTATTATATACTATACAGTGTGTGGTCTTTAACACGGGAGAAAAATGAAATGAGTGACTCCTTAGACTATCAGCAATAATCCTGTAAAGGTCCCGGTGTTTCAAAGTGGTTAAGTTCGGAGATATTGTCATTCAAAGCTATGGACCTTTAGTACTGGATCTTGGCATCACGATGTCGTAGCTTGTCAGTCGCAAGACATCTTGATAGTATACCAGGTAGGAAGTCATAACAATAATTTTGTTTGCATTTTTACACTAATTTGATACGGTTAAAAAAAAAATTGTACATTTTTCAATGATTCAAAAATGATAAGTTATTGATAACTTTTAATTCAAGTAAATGAACCCATAATAATGAAAAATACATGAACAAAAAATTAATTTTTTTTTTTTTTATTTAAATTACAATATGTGGAAATGATTGTTGATCAGCTTATTAATGCACCGTTTAAATTTTCACCCCGGTTGTAGGCCACACACTGTATATTGCTTCCAATTTAAAACTAGTTTAGACATTTCTTTTACTTGTGCGTAATGATGTGCCTATGGAAACTTTCCTATGTTGCGAAATGTTCTCAAGTGAAATTTTCGTGAAAATTTCCGAAACATTCTCCAGACCTTGAAACAATGGAAATTTATGAAAATGAAATCCTATCCACGCACAGAAATATTAGAGTGAGTAACGAGTACAGTCATACTATACAACACCGGTTTTGATAACAACCGGTTTTTATAGGTGTGGCCAAGACTTGATAAAATTCATAAATTTCAATAATTTCCGCGGAAATTATTCCGAAATATTTCGCGGAAAATTTCATTTCCATAAATCTTTACATTATTTTTGTAGTAAAAATAGAATAATAAACTGCTTATACTCGTACCATAATAATATTCAATTACACTGCGAATAGAGGTTCAATTTGTGAAGAGAAAAAACCGGCCAAGAGTATGTGGGGCCATGCTCTGTGTAGGGTTCCGTAGTTATTCAAAAACATTATGTTCGAAATAGTTCTATTTTAAAGTATTCTTTAACCTCAATATTCATGATGTTTTCTATATTTGACAATTCACGATTTTTTTTGTTTCGGATCCGGAGAGGATATTTGCGAAAATATTGACTTTAGAAAAATACTTTCTCTTGAGACCCTTATTCTTTCTGAAAGACCTATTCAACGACTATAGGAACACAGTAAAATAAAAAAATCATTCCCACTTTACGTGTAGGGGAGGTACCTGATTTTTTAAATATTTTATTGTACCACTTTGTCGGCATGATTACGAGGCAAACCTGTACCAATATTCAAATATCTAGTACTAACAGCCAATGAGCCTATGCTGCGGACAGACAGGCGGACCATGGACAGACGGACATGGCGAAACTATAAGGGTTCCTAGTTTACTACGGAACCCTAAAACAAGATTACCGAAGCACTGAGACAGTGACAAATTATAAACACAACTGTGGGATTTGGTCTAAGTCATTTTTATACGAATCTGCTGAGAAAATGGAGCTAGTGACATGGTGGAATACCTTTTTTCCAGAAATAAAACTAGGAAAAATTGCTGATAGAATATTAATTGTGAAAATTCAATTACGTACTAGCTCGCTAGAGTCTTAAACCTAAATCCTCAACATAGCTTTTGTTCGTTTAATTTAAGAAGTAGGTAAGGAAAGGAAGTGGTGTCCACAATGTCTTTGTTGACGTTCAAGTCTGTTGGTGTTTATTTTTGGTTTTATAATTTATAACATACTTTCTAGTTCTCGCAATACTCCTTTAATAACTGTACATATAAATTTCCATAGAAATTTACTATGAAAATTTCGGAAATTCAAGAAATTTATCGAACATGTTCTTTATTGAAAGACATACAATTTTTGATTGTACATTATATCATGTATTTGATAGTTGAAAATATAAATTTCCGTGAAACGCGTCCTTGTTATTAGCTGTTTAAAATAATTTTTTAAATTTCCAGGTTTTGAAATGTTCTCGAAAGTTTCGATGGAAATTTTCCTACACTTTTGAAAGTTTCCGCAATTTGCACATCATTACTTGTGCGTAGGTATAACAGTTAATGGTCTTGACATATTTTATACCACATGACATACATGTATACCTACCTACTTATATTTTTATAGTAAATATTGATTAGCAATTTATAATGTTCATAAATACGGCGTGTGTATTTTATACGGGATACAGTCATCGTTTTGTGATCGTAGAAATCATGGTATGTATAAGTAAATAGGTTCCCCAGATCCTATTTTAAGCATCATTAAAATATAGGTACGCACTCTACGTGGGCTTCATGCGCCAACCAAGATGTGATTTCTTTACTAATAAAATTTATTATTATATACCTAATATTTTATTAATTGACTGTATTTGACGTGATCATTAGGATGTGTAAGATATATCGACGAAAGCCAGGCTTCAACTTCGCTTCGTCGCTCCTGCTTATTAGTCTTTTGAACTTAACCTTACTGTCTTGGTTTTACCGTGATCTGCCTCATTCGCTTGATTTTTAAGTTTATGCTAATCCATGTTAGGATGAATAAAGTTATATTTAATAATGTTATGCATATTTCAATTATGCATAATCAGTAATATGCGTATTAAGCATTATGGAATTTTATTATTTTGCCTATTCAATATTATGCTTAATTATTTATGCCAAATCCGTTATGCGAATTCATATTAGGACTATTAATATTAGGCATATTAAAGGGGACCCTAGATTTATTAAAAAGACATCTTATACAATAATATATATTAACATCATAAGATAAAGAAGTCTCTACTGTATGGAACAGGGTTATGTTTTCAAAATGACGGGCGTTTGTCCGATCCTTGATCATTAGGTCTGAAAAACTTGAAAAAATCTTAAATTATTTTCGGCTTATTTATAGAGAACTTAAAAATAAAACTATTTCAAACATAATCGGCCCAGCCGCTTTAGAATGACTACGGAACCCTTCACTGAGCATGGCCCGACGTGCTCTAGGCCGGTTTTATAATAATTATTAATTGGCATTAGGTATTTGTATCCAGTAACAAATAGCACAGCTTTCAAAGAGAGGGAGAGAGATCCCAATGCGTGTAATACTATATGCCTTCAAATAATATTTTCACGAAGTTTGTTGTAGGTAATTTGGTTTCAACTTCGAACTACGTAGCACCAACATGAAGGCCTTGGATACGTAACGTGTTAAAATATGTATATGACCTAATTGAAGGAAACACGGCCGTTAGCATTTGCTCAAGTCGCCAACAATCCAACACATCGTTATGTTTAGGTATTGCCAGCATTTGGCTACGGCTCCCGAAAGTTAAGATGAGTGCGTGACCTGAACAAGTTTGAATAGTTTGGGCAAAGCTCTTTATGTAGCTAATAACAATGATTTACTCGTTTATTTATGTGTATGACTTTGTGACCTTTAATTATTAAGAAAACTTGCGTACACTAAGGTAGAATTTGATTAGGCTATCTTTAAAAGCCATCGCGATTATATTAAGTCTCCCTCTTTCGTTGAAGTTTTATATTAATGCTGGATTTAAATATTTTTTGAGGTTTCAGTTTGATTCAGCGCTCCACCTTAGTTTTGCGCAGCTGTAATGAAATTGGATTTCATCTCACCGTCACGGGCGTTCATCCGGCTTTTTGCTTTGGCTTTGAAAGGATATTGCGTGGGAATTAATTCAGGTGGCGATTTCCCATGCCTCAAACTTTTATTAGTATTGAATTTTACTGAATCAAATTTGAACATATAATAAAAACCAATTTATCGTTTTTATTATATTCAGCGTGTTTAAAAATGTTGAATGATATTAATTGAATTTTCATATAATGGTATTAATTGAATTCAATTAATACCATTCAACATTTTTGTGTACTGTACTCTATGCAGAATAGGATATCAAGTATTATAATTTGGTCAAGTTGTAAATATATTATTAGGTATTACAAATCTTTAACATGTGGAAATAAAGAAGATATATTATATAACTATTATATATATTTTACAGTACAGGTGGCGCTTTTTTTACGCGCAAGTGTGAGAATTGATTCATCTTCTGTCAGTTCTAAACTTCGGAGGACCATCTGCGAAAAAGAAATTCGTAACTCGTGTCGATTTAAAACACTCTCTTCGGTCATATTTTAATTTATCGTCACTCGTTTCGCAATAGGATATTAAATTACTTGGTTGTCTCGCTGAAAATTTTTAAAATGAGTAATTTTATGAGAATTATATAATTTCATGAATTACCTCTTCATTTTCATTGATGCAAGACGACTCTTGATAGTCAGCTTCGAGGACAGGTCTGCTGTCTACGTAGGGCTTCTTGCGCGGACGATTACCGACTGCCACCTCGCAGGCGCGCCGCATCAGCAGCGTAGGTTGGTTGGCCTGCAACAAAATAAATGTATGTATAATATTTTTGTGGAACTACTCAAATTATTATTTTATGACAGGGTATTTTACAAGTAGTAACACTGCCATATATAAAAATTTAAGTAATAGAAGTCGTATACCAAAGAAAAAATTCTGAAGTTCACCAACGCTGGTTAAGTATCCAGCCATAGATATACAATAATAACGGGATACACAGTCCGCCGGAAAAAGTGGCACAAAAATTAAGCTGCTGCAAAGTGTGACAGTACGGATAGTTGCCTGCTTAGTCGTCTTTGGGCCGCGAGTAGTGACTGTCAACAATATAACAAAATGTGCCGTGAAGAACTGCAAAAAACAATGCGAAAGTCAGGAAAAAAGATGGCATATATTTGTTGCGGTAAATTTTATGCACAATATAAAAGAATTTACGAGTATGCCCCGTATTTTCATGGTTTTAGTTAATTTAATTTGTTAGTATACAATGACATGTCATGGAACAAAAATGTGAGGAGTCAGTATTAGGTCAATATTATTTTTATTTTATGGTACCTAAAACGTAATTCTTAAATTACAAAAGAAATGTATGGTGACGTCTGACGATTAAAAAAATGCAGCTACGGCAAATAATTTTAATTTGTATTGATTACTAAAATTGTATAAGCAGCGAATTTATAGTATCAGGTATTTATTAATATATTTTAATTTAAGATTCCCACATAATTGTTATTATAATTATAAAGATTATCTTCAGCGACGGTTACTATGGACTAATATTATAGCTCGAGATCGACGTGGACGTGACGCACTCCATAATGCCCCGGCCACGACATTGGTCTAAGGCGACCAGCGGCGAGCGAATCCATGAGTGGGAGCGGGATGGCCATATAGGTACGAGAGGGAGCACCATACGTTTTCCGCTAAGCCGGTCGCCTTAGACCGATGTCGTGGCCGCGGCGTAAGCCTAGTGACGCGAGTGTCGTATGCTCCGCTCATTTTCCGGTATCTGAAATATACACCACCAGCATCGAATGGATGGAGCAGGAGTACATCGAATTGCAGCTACTGCTAAACCTGTCGTTAACGTTAGTTAATTCGTCTAGCTAAGTTTCACATTATTTTCTCTAAAAAGGACGTATGGCCAGCATTTATTTAGTTAAAAAAAACTACGCGTTTTTTTTGCATAGATAATAGTCTTTGTCTTCAGACCAATTATTATACAGGCGTGACAATCTCAAAAAACAGTATCGCAGAAGAAAAATATTATTATCCATGTCCTCAGGTCCTAATTGACCTGGTTTCACTATAGCTACTACAATGTAATACTAGCATAAGTAGCATACCAATGTAAAATAAATAAATAAAGCTACACACTTAGAAGCTAATAGTGACAAATATTATGCTGTAAATAAACGTATTTATTTTGATATTTACTACTTCCTTATTCACATACGTCGTCTGTCACAATTATTTAAATTACCAATAAAGCTATTCCCATCATTCTCTGTTCAATTTAGATGTCAACCGTCAGGAGCTGTCAGAAAACGTCTAATCATAATTAAAATAGAGTCATAGGTTTGAAAAGTTTTTACTTAAATAAGACTTCAATGTGCAGATTTGATACTTAATGTTTACGGTATTAAGTACAAGTTTCTACGAATTTTGTATCCTAAAGTAAATAAGCAGTAAGCGATATTGTCATCAACCGGATAAAATCAGCTCATGTCATATGTTTTTTGATATTCTTGTTCCGCACAGGGTGTCTACGTATTTTAACGTCATTGTATCCAGCGTTCCATTCCCTTATTTTTTCTACGGTATACGCGACATCTAATACATATTTAAATTGTATAATTTTATCTAATTTTGAATCATTGATAAGGGCAAATCCAAGAAACTGTTACGAAAGTGACCATTTCATCATCTGTTTACTTATGACCCAAGTATAGGTGTGAAATGACATGTAGATTAGTACAATTGTCATATCTAGGTATTGTTACATTCAAATCTCTACCATTCCTACATAAACAAGCACGTAATTGGTAATTATCATTACTCTTTTACATGGAATTATCCATAAGACGATGAAAAAGATAACTAACTATAACAAAAAGGTAAAACAAGTGATGTCTAGTTTAGAAACTATATACCTTTTCCCTCGTATTCCATCATTTTCCATCTAAGTGACATACATACATCTCCTGAGTTAACCCTGACACGAAAAACTGTAGAAAAATCGTTTTATGTAAACGAAATGACATTCAAATAATGAAATAATAATCTCAATTACTCTACAACGTCTAATTCAGCAAAAAGTAAAGGAAACAATGAAGATAAGAATAAAGGTCAAGCGATGTAATTATATCTCTTTAAAATTAACTTCAGATTTAGGATAAAAGTCTGACAATTAAAAATCACTGTCTTTTTAGTTATTCTGTCACATCACCGAGGAGACAACAGTGGGATAATTTGCTATAGAAGAAAGTATCCTACAAGCTCTACTGTCATGACTAAGTGTGTGACCCACCTTGGAAGGGGCCCATAACTGAAGTTATGACAATTTTAATGCTACTAGACTGTAAATTAAAGGTGACCTGGAGAACGTAACCATGGCAACGAGTGTCATAAAAAAGTAAATAACCCAAATGAAGCAGCACCCAAAAGAAAAGAGTAATTTTGTTGATAAGGTCCTCAGAATATTTATGTAAATCACTAATAATCACTGACATGCTTTATGTAGCTATGGCTACAAGCACTCATATATTGCAAGGTAATATGTAGAGTTACTATAAAGATCAAAGTACTGGATTAATGATTTAAAAAAGCTAACTCAAATGAGAAGGTAGCGTACATTTTCAATCATCTAGTACATCTTCAAGTGCAACCCGAATGGGTTTCTTCACAAGCCGGCACGCGACTGTGGCCTTTCGACTGCAGGGTTTACATTCTGGTACTTTTGCCGGGTCGCACACTTTGACCTTAGGACAGACATCGCATTCGAGTTGGACATCACGGGGACATCGTTGGAGGAAGTTGGTCGCGCCTTGCACCTTTCCGTGCTCCTGATCCTGTATACCATTGCGCTTGAACGCAGTCACGGGGAGCTTTTGCACCTGCAACCCAGACACTCCCATTTAGTCTCGCGTATGCAGGTTACACGTTACAGGTAAAATGTTTATAGTCTTGGTAGCGGCAAAGGCAGTAACAAAAGCATATTGCTTGATAATGTGCATGATGAAACATCCTACCTCGAACCCAAAGATTCTTATTAAGGTTCCGTAGTAAGCTAAGAACCCTTAGTTTCGATCCGTCTGTCTGTTTGTATGTAAGTAACTCAGTGACCGTTAGTAGGATAATAGAATAGAATGTAATAAAAACAATTTTTCGGGTACCTCCCCTACACGTGAAGTGGGTTTTTTTTATTTACTTAAATCCTATAGTATGGGTATCGTTGAATATGTATTTTAAAAAGAATGATAAGAATAAGAGCCTCAAAATATTTTTTTAAGTAAATGTTTCGGACATATCCCCTTCAGAATCCCCCATTCCCCTACTAACTTTTAATCCGTGAGTCAGAAAAATATGAAAAATTATGAATAGTTTGGCCTAGCCGTTTTTAAATAGCTACGAAACTCTGCCACGAGTATGGCCTGACATGCTCTTGGCCGGTTTTTTATTGTTGACTTTGATGTGGAAAAAGTAACCTATTATTAAATTACCAATAATGCTGAATTCTCCACGGTTCTGCAGATAATTTTCATTGATACAATAATTAATGCAGGTAGGTACAGACGAGGAATTTAATTTCCTACCCATTTCGTACCTTGTCACAGTGACAATCAATATGAAAGCTGGTAGGACTGTCATATTATAGCTACTACGACAAGGTACGAAATGGGTAGGAAATTAAATTCCTCGACCGTACGTTGTAACAAACGATGTGACGTAAGTAGTAAAGCCGAAAAATAAAAGTAACAAATAACAACAGCGCCTAACAGTGTATAAAAATATTCCGATTTTATTTATTTTAAAGCCTCGTATTTCCGATAATATGATGAACGCACCTCGACGGAATTATTGTTTCTTTTCAAGTTTAACAGCCAGTTTCTTCATTGGTTTGATGACAATTGGTTTAGGATAGTCGCCACACCAAGCTTTGTGCCAACATTTTGTAATGTATCCAATGCCACCACTTTCACCGACATTTTGATCTTGTATGCCATTCCTTTTCAATGCAGATGATGGCAGGGGATAAACCTGCCAAATGTCATCTTGGTCGTTATTTTAACAAATATTTTTCTTTTTAATATCCTACTTTTGAAATATTTATTTCCTCTTTTTAATTGGCAGGACTTCTTGGGTTATTCTTGGGTATAAAACTCTCAACGGCGTGATTGAAGTGTGTACCGTAGGTTCGTTCGCTAACCCAGCGGCACATAAAAACCGAATGGCTCCCCTGTATCCATGAATTTGATCTTGAATCCCGTTACGCATGTACGCAGTTTTTGGTAGACTTCCATGACGAGTAGGAACGAACCGTTCCTGGAACCAACCACAAAGTGAATAAAAAATCAAATAAAATATTTGTTGTTGGTTTCAGTGTACGGTTGTATTGACATGATACTATTAGAAATTATAATTTCGTATAATGGGTAGTAAAATGCATGATAAATAGAAAGTATTGATTTTTTTTCGCTCATTACTCGTATAATAGTTTTCTGTTTAAGTAAATCAGTAGAATTTTTGGCGCCTGCCTGCACAAGTAATAGTTTTATCTACTCAGCTATACTCGTACGCCGTTACACAAAAAAATCGAACTCAATATGAATAAAGATTTTATACTTACAATTCGTCCGTCCTCATAGCGATAACACGGTATAACGTATTTCATCTTAGTTGGTTTACATTCCGGCTCACAACACTGAGGGCTTGGCGACGCCGGGCGTGGCGAAGCCGAGCGTGGCGACGCCGGGCGAACGTAGCAGCAGTCCTGGTGGTTGTTAGGCGGATGACATGGCACCACGCTAATACGTTTCTCTTCTTGTCGAGAGGATTTCGGCTTTTCGCGGCAATAGTACGCCTTTGTGCAAGCAGGAAGACAGGGATAGTACGCGACAGGTGCCTCGTTGCTCCTCGTAGCTACCAGCACAGGACGCACAGAGTTAGGACCACATTCTTCTACGCAACAAATTTCCATGTTTTGTGGTTTTCCAAACCTTATCTATAACTTAAAAATTTTGTCCATACTAAATTAAATATTACAGTAAATTTATAATGTTTTCCCGAAAACGACACTGAAAGACTATTTGTCAATTTTGAATAAATATGAAAATGTAAACTTTAGAATCGTAACGGCCAGTAATTTGTCAATATTTTGGACGTTTGTTAGTTGTTTCAGCCGTTTTGGTGATTTTTGGAAGCTGACAGTTCAGCGAACGAAGTACGCGGTGGCACCTCGTTGGCACTGTTGCTTTTAGTATCGCAAATATTGTTTACAGTTATTTCCTTGTGGTATTATTATGTGTATGATTGAAAAATATGCAATGTGATATATGATTGTTCCTCAGCAGAAAACAAAAGAATGCAAACAAACCTAAAAACTGGCATTATTTTATAATCACGCATACGAATATCGATTATCAATATCATACATGGGGCAAGTTTGCAAAGAGAAGAATAAACTATTTAAAATTTTAATCCTCGATTCTGACCAACCAAGTTTTGTCGACATTGTTGACAGTTACCTATTTCCTTGCAGTATTTTTTTCTTATGGAATAGGAGGCAAGCGAGCAGACGTATCGCCTGATGGTAAACAATCACCGTCGCCCATGGACACCCGCAACGCCCCTGGTATTACAAGTGCGTTGCCGACGTTTAACACTATGAGCGCGGGGAACTCCCGAGGGGAGTTCTCTGTGGGAGGTCCATTTTCGCTACAAAGCGGAAAAATCACGGGATCAGCTACGAGCGTAGCGCGTAGCACTCGTCCGCAATGAAAATGTTAAGATGAGAATACGCTCTTTTCTTTAAGATTTTAAAATCGTAGGTAACGGTCCGGAAACATCGCAGGCGACAGTAATAATATTTTTTCTCTAACATGCAATGAAATGTTGTCATTACGTGTGTCATTCGCCGCCAGGAAATATGTCGTTGCAGGCCTAGGCCGGGAAGTATTTTGTTTTTAATTTGAAAATAAACATGACGTCTGTGTTCATAAACAGGTTAAGCAACAGTTCTTTTAATAGGTAAAAATATTCGCGTTAATGCCTATTACACACGAACTGATAATCCCAAAAAAATCTGTATGATTAGATTTATTTAAATTTTATACTTCAACTTATTAAATAAGCGAAACTCAATTCACCAGTAACAAGAAAACATTCAATATCATTTGCTTTATATTTTTATTTATCATTAAATACCTAATTATTAGGTTGTGTATAACAGCCCTAATACGGTTTATCCAAAAACTGCAAAAGCGGAAATTGGATCATTTCCTTAAAAAAAAAACATTTTGGCGGGATTAAAGGGTAATTAGAAAAAAAAACCTTTATAGATTTAGATTTAGATTTATTTATTTCACGAAGAAAATTACATTATACACTTGCATTAATGTCAAAAGTATACAAATTCTCATCATGATCGTCAAAAACAGTAGAAATACATTGAACTTAAAATAACTTACATTTAATGTCAACATAATTCATAGTGTTTCTCCCAGAAGGATCGTCATAGCCATTAATAAAGGGTTTAGCAGCCTTACCGAACAAGAATCAAGTGGAATTAATTTTTATTGTCGATGTTCATAAAATAAGATTAAATATGAGTTCCGATGATAGCAGCAATGAAGAAACAATCTGTACACCGCCAGAATTAAGGGCGGAGGCTCAGTTATCCTACTAAAGTTGCGTTCAAAAACATGATTTCATACAGCGAATTACATATCTTATTATGCAATTCGCATACAGCGAATTGCATATCTTATTATGCAATTCGCTGTATTGTAATAACACTAATTACTAAAATACTTAAAGTGAGATTGTAACTATTCTTAACATATATTATTTAAAGTTTAACTCATGTTATAAATGGAGTGAAAATGTAGTTAAGCATAGGTACCTAAAATGCCAGTATGTTTAAGGCTGCAAATATGAAAATACTTGTATTTTCATATTTGCAGCCTTAAACATACTGGCATTTTAAACATTGCAAGTCGTTGGCATTGGAAGTCTTGACTTGGCAGCACTGTGTTTAGATTATACCATATTAAACATTTATTATTTGAATGGTGTATTTATTTATTTCATTGCATTAGTTTTAGAAAAGCACTATACATGCCTAGCCGTGAAAGGGGCTTGCAGGCTTCGTAACTAGCCGGCCTCCCTACGGTCGGCCGTCTATAATACTCAGCCTGCAACCCCCTATTTCCCGGCGGCTGCAGTAATGTACTATAATAATCCACTCACACTGTACAATTTATCAAAAAAGAAATAGAGTAGTTGGTGCTAGTATTTTGATACTTTAGATTTTGCTTCTAACATGTTTCCAGATATTAGATTAAGTGGCGAATTTAATGAAATAAATATTTTAAAATACTTACAATGCGGGATGAGATACACAATCACTAGCAAAGAGTATGCCAAGACTTTAGCTATTAAATTATTTTCCGGATGACGATTATCAAAAGTCTTACTTACCCATTCATCAGTTTCATCACATACCTAAACCCGATCGATGCTTTATCGGTGATACGCTACGAGCGTAGCTTAGCGTCAAACATGTACAGTCAAGGGCATTAATATATATACACTTCTCCATACTGATCCTTTACAAATGTGTCTATATATTAATGCACTCGACTGTACCTAAAACTTAATCAGTAAAGAAACTGACTTTAATCGCCAATAAAATACTGTATTAGGATTACAAATTCAAAAAGCGACTAGTATAAATTATACCGATAATTATGATAGTTATCGGTTACCTATATAATAAAAACCTTATCATGACATTTGATGTTATCGTTTCAAAATAAAAGCATTTATTGCCTTTTATGAGGTTACACGGTCCCGGGGACACATTAGTCGCGGTGCTATCGCCAACAAAACGAAGCAAAATCCTAAAGCAAAGCTTTTGCCAGCGTCGCAAACATTTGCAGCCGCCTCCTTGTCGCCGTCGACTCGAAAATGCAATTTTCCCAATGCAAATCGAACGCTCCAGACAGATTTAATGCCTTTTACTTGCCGATTCCGTTCATCACTTCCGCAGAGAATTGAAGATGACCACATCCTAAGGGAATCTAGCGAAATCTGCATTTGCTGGTATTTGACGGTAGATCAGTAGGTTCTGATCACGGTAGATCAGAACTCCATTTTCTCAATAAGGATTTAGTTTAGATAGGTAAGTTGGGGTAAAATGAAACGGTTTTCAGAATGGGGAAAGACAAAAAGTCGTCCTTCTGTCACAGCGTCTGCTGGTAGCATTTTGTCTTATCCCATTTCAAAAAACCGTTTCATCTTAGCCTAACTTACCTCATTTGATAACTAGTTGGCTACTTGAAAACTGTCTAGGTTAGGTTACATAGGTATGCTTAGTTTAAGAAAGTCTTTCAGTCACGCAGTGTTTGATGTTGAAATGTGTACTTGGAAAAGTTAAAAGAGCGTGGCATTGAGTGTTTTCGCGTTCCAGACTCCAGACATTGAGTAATCGAAGAGAAAATAATAACTTTCTGCCTTATCTTGTTTGACTCGCTGATGTTTGTTTATGACTATTGCGGCGTATTTACAAACTTTTGTGTTATTTATGTGACTTAATAGATACGCACAATTTATATTAAGTATATAGTTAATCTGGTACGACAACAAAGCTGACAGGAGTACCTAGGCGTAGCGAAAGTAATGTGGCTTTGTGGAGTGGACTAATTAAGTTTTTTTTAAATAGTCTTACTCATGGCCACAGACTAGCCAAGGGCAGAGACGTGGCCTACGATGGAGTGAGTTTATCCAGAAGGTGCCTATTTAAGATTTTATGATTATTTTATGATACTCAGTATGATATTATTTTGAATATTAGGATATTTTTCATGGGAACTGAAACACATCATACAGAATTGGAAAATATTACATATAAAGTAAAAGAGAACCTGTGTATAATTCACTTATAGAAACCTTTTCAATAAGCGGTTACTCGGCCAGTAAGTAGTTATATCTACGAGTCTTTACACTGTATAGTACTGGTAGTTAGGCGCCTGGAACAAGGACCTGACGTTATGTAAAGACTACTTAGGCACTTCAATAGCGAGCAAAACGAATAGTTTACTATGAAAATAACACTTTAAGTCTGTTTGACTTCAACCAATACCATTACATAAAATCTGCTCAACGTTTTGTAGGTATTGCAAATCTCAGACGCAAACATTTTACTCAGCAAAATGGTGAACTCTCAGGCACTCTTGCAGTTTGCTCGCCCATTGTCACACGGCACGCCACCTAAAGGGGCGTCTACACTTGTAACATGCACTGTGTCGTGTTCGCTACTTTGTGGGCTACATTTCAAGAATATTATCTACTCTTCAGAGTATCTACAGGGTGACATCGGGGTCGTAATCCATATGCCTTGGCCACGACATCAGTCTAAGGCGACCGGCTTAGCGGAAAACGTATGGTGCTCCCTCTCATACCCATATCGGCATCCCGCTCCAACTCGTGGATTCGCTCGCCGCTGGTCGCCTTAGACCAATGTCGAGGCCGGGGCCATACTGTGAGAAACGTGTGTGAAAAAGATGGTCTTTTTGAGTAAGGTTTCCCATGGAACAAACATGAAAATCACGAGAAAATATTACGGTTTTCATATTGACCGGTGCGAATATATTCATGATTTCCAGTCTCATTTCATTAATATGTAAACACATTTGTAACGGATCACTATGGAGACTGAAGATCATACTAATATATCCTATATTTATCACCCGATTAAAACTATATTTTACGTATTCCCTTATTGTTAGAATCCGAACATTAATAATTTTCTTTTCCCCTCACTAGCTCGTAAAGTGCTCGTTTATAATTAATACGAACGTGTAAAAACGCATATTATTCACTTGTGTGGCAAAGTAATGATCTTGGTTTTGGAATAACAAAACGTAAAATGCTCATGGAAATTGTTCCATATTAATGATAATTAAATAATTTGTTTGAGAATTTAGTGTAAAATACAAACATTTATATAATATGATGATTTTAACATATAAATCCTAAAATTCCATAAGTAACAATTGTTTTAGTGAATGATGATAAGATGACTAGATGCAATCACAAAACGCAGAAAATGTCAACGTCAACATTGTCAAAGAATATTATAGGTTATAATCTTTATTTACCGACTCGAACACGCATAAAAATAGTAAACTAAACAACTTTCAGGGTGTTCTGTTATAATTTTGTAAAAATAATGAATGAGAATGATTTGATAATGCATTGGCGTTGGTGTGCAACTACAGGAATGTGTTAAAATCGTGCTGCGTTTACTTTTTCGTGGTAAGTTTACTGCGACAAAATCTTGCATTAAATACATGATGCATTTGGAAAATTATTATCACTAACCCGATGATGATTGTAATGTGAACAAATAATTACCTTTTTTGAGTTTCCTCGCTATAGTGAGGGGAAAAGTTTTGTGTTACACACGGGTGCAAATGTATTTTACTTCTCGTATGTTAAAACACTCGCTGCTCAGGATTCTATTTTAGAACCACTCGCTTCGCTCGTGGTTCAACTATAGAATCCTTTCGCTTGCTCGTGTTTCAATTTCATACTCGCGGGTAAAATACAACTTTGCACCCTTGTATAACAAATAACTATTATTAGTTAGCTTATAAGTAGTATCCAAAATGTTCCTCACCGTAGGATGGATATATTTCCACGTCCAGTTTAAATAGGTAGTGTGAATGTTGCTTAAGTACTCGTAGTTGCACTAGTAGCTACCTACCTATCGTTTGCTGGTGGTTTTCACATTTTCACGTTGGGGGATACGTATGACTTTTTTCTCAACTCTTGTTTTACGACAATAGGCTACTTGACCCATTTTTAAAGTTTGTCTTATATTATTAATCAATATCTGATTAACGGGAAAAAAATATAAATATATTTTTTCACGACCTAGAAAACCGCAAAATTATAACTTAAAATTTAAACTTTCGTTACCGCGCGAAAACGATACTAGCCATATTAATGCTTAGATTATCTGTGGTGTGACGTCACTCAAACCGAAAACGAACATTTGACATGTCACTTATGTTATGTCAATGTCACAGCAAAGCTACATGCCTACATGTCCATGGCGAATTTCACTCGCATAAGATTCGACATGAAGTTAGTTTAAGATCCTATGACGTCACATCATGGCCGACACCGTTTTCAGAGTACGAAATGAAAAAAAAATAAAACAAATTTTTCAATAAAAAATATGTACCCGTCAAACACTTTTAATACACCGTAATCGAAAAATATTGATCTTTCCAATAAATACTACAGAAAATAATAATGTTTTGCACTAAATTTGATATGAGTCAAGTAGCCTATTTCGACATAATATTTCTTTAAGAAAATATTTTTTCTCTAGTGTGTTAGTACCGGTTCTTAAGATCATGTTTTGAGTTAGATAGTTACCTAATGTGGATGACATATTTCAATTTTACAGAATCGTATTTAGATTGTACATGAGCTGTGTCCACACTGCTCACTCAAAGGCTTCGTTATAATTTACATTAATAGGTACATAAACTCGAATAAACAATTATAATTTAACTAAGAGTAGATTGATTTGTATCCCCACTGAAACAGTTAATATATCTCGAACCAACTAAGCCATAGACAATCTAATCAACTATAACGTCAATCCTGGCCCCCGCCAAGCAAGATC